>LD348245.1:116565-134586 GCA_001465055.1 Ptychodera flava
TCAGGCATCATTTTTCGAACTGTTGCCTGCCAGGCATCAGTTCCGAAAAATGATGCCCGCTGACGTCAAAAACCACATTGACGCGAACGCGGACCGGAATGTAAACAGAGATGTCGTCTGCGGCTGATCGAAACGAATTTCTTGGTTTATCCTACTTTCTGAAGAAGAATTGAATGCTTTGGTTTCCAACAAGGACTCGACAAAAACTATAATCAAAGGTGCATTGAACGTTTTGCAGAAGTATATCGATCCTTTTGGGAAAAACTTTTTCTTAGTGAACCACTCCAACATATTACATCATAGGGCTACATGCGACAAGTTTTGTGTATAGTACGTTCTTATGCATGGCTACGGATGAGGTGTGTTACAAAACACATATTGACTGGCCATGAGGGCAACAGCATACGTCTTTAACCCCTCGGGCCTGTGAGTCACCCCCAAAAACAGACTGTTTCCCTCGGCCTACGGCCTCGGGAAACAGTCTGTTTTTTGGGGTGACTCACAGTCCCTCGGGGTACAGACGTATGCTGTTGCCCTCATAGCCAGTCAATATGTGTATAATGTTTTCTGATGTAACTTCCGTATTAAAGGGATATAGTCGTCAGAACTGCGCCTGTGCGAGTTTCTTGTTTACAATCAATGTATTTCATGCACGATATCAAGATGCACCTCATCATCATAGCTGCAACATTTAAATTATACAATGATAGATTATGACAGACATGTTTTAACTTCCATCAATCATCATTGTGTCTTGGATACATTGTTGCTATGGGTGGTATGGGTCCCATATGATCTTTGAGCGCAGTTCCGACGACTATATCCCTTGAAGTTAAATGATTATTTTAGCCAAGAAAAAAATGTTGTGGATAGACAGTTTTAATTTACATATTTTTCACAATTGTATTGTAACAAACACCTGAACAACAGGAAATAATGACATTTATCATCATTTTTTTTTATTCGATTGCACAATGGGTGGTTAACATGGTGTCAGTTTATGAAGTAAGGTACAGTTCCAATTAATGATGGATGTCCTGAGCAATAAAGTGAAGATGAAAGAATGTAAAGGAAAAAGAGGGTAACTTTATACATTAGCTCTACCAAGTTTGTTTAAGATTACGATATTGTGAATGAAAGGATCATTGCAGTTATTAGTCTCCACGGACACCGTCCGGGGGACTTATAGGTTTCGTCATGTCCGTGTGTGCGTCCGTGTGTGTGTCCGTCCGTTCACTCAGATATCTCAGACATGTCAATGTCAATTTCTTTCAAACTTTGCACAAGGATAGTACCCTACCCCATACATATGCATGTCGATTTGTTTCACAGTGCAATCAAATTTGGCCATGTTAGAGGACTTTGTAGTTTACACCTCCTTAGACTCCCATGTATAAGTCAGTTCTCCATAGACTCCAATGTATAAGGCCAAGAAAAATAAAAATTTAGTTTCTCATCGTATTCATATTGCAAAAAGGATGCAGTGATACAGTTTTTAGTCCCCATGGATGAAGTCCAGGGGGCTTATAGATTGGGTCATGCCGTCCGTTCGCCCATCTGTTCGTCCATCAGTTCACGCAGATACATGTATCTCAGATATTTTGACATGTCACGTGACTTCGGTGACCTTTGACCTCAAATATACATATTTGTCCATAACTCAGTAACCACAAGTGCTACACCCTTCATATATGGTATGATGGGACACCTTATGACGCCACATACTCTACCTCATTAATTATGCACATATCTAATTTCGAGCGAGCCAATAGAGCTAGAGGTCTGATTTTTGGTATATAGGGATAACCTGGTAATATAATTTTTTTGGACAAAATGTCAAGTGACCTTTTTGACCTTTGACCTCAAATATACATATTAGTCCATAACTCGGTGACCACAAGTGGTACACCCTTAATATTTGGTATGATGGGAGACCTTATGATGCCAAATATTGTATCTCACTAATTATGCGCATATCTAATTTTGAGCGAGCCAATAGAGTTGGAGGTCTGATTTTTAGTATATAGGGATAACTTGGCAATACAATGATTTCGACAAAATGTCAAGTGACCTTGGTGACCTTCGACCTCAAATATACATATTAGTCCATAACTCGGTAACCACAAGTGGTGCACCCTTAATATTTGGTATGATGGGAGACCTTATGATGCCACATATTGTACCTCATTAATTATGCGCATATCTAATTTTGAGCGAGCCAATAGAGCCGGAGGTCTGATTTTTGGTATATCGGGATAACTATAGGATAGAAGTTTTAAGACAAAATGTCATGTGACCTCGATGACCTTTTACCTAAAATATGCGTTTATGTCAATAAATAAGTAACCATAAGTGCTATGTCCTTTATATTTAGTAGGACGAGACATCTTATGACAATACACGCTTTACCACATTCATTATTCACACATCTAATTCTGGGCAAGCGAATAGAGCTAGAGGTCTAATTTTTGGCATATAGGGATTAATTAGCAATACAATATTTTTTTCCAAATATCACTTGACCTTGATGACCTTTGACCTTGATTATATATATATATATATATATATATATATATATATATATATATATATATATATATATATATATATATATGCATAACTCAGTAACCACAAGTTCTATGCCCTCCAATTTTGATAGGATATTTAGTTCCAGAGACCAGCTCTGGAACTGTTAGTTTTTGCTCACTTTCCTTCTTTCTTTCTTTCTTTCTTTCTTTCTCATTTTTCGGTATTACTATCATAGAACATGCTATACACAAAGTTTACTTTAATTACCCAGAATGCATTGCGACACGCTTATGATGTCATTGCTCAGCTCGGACGGGTTTTACGGGCATTTCTTGTGTGTTTATTTATTTACTTTTTATTCTGCATTGCTCGACTATCATATTGCGTTCAGCTATTAATAATTGTAGCTTTCTTACTCTTTGTTTTTTGTTGCTTTTTGATTTTATTTTTCTCTAAATACTCGCCGTACGTGGCGCTATACTGTTTCGCCCGAATGCTCATGGGTTGAATTGCAACAATGTCGCCGGATACGATCGCTTCGCTCGCATAGAGAGAGAAAAGTAGGCTTTCCGTAAGTTTACAAGCGCGGCTTGGCACATTGGGTACCTAGGCTAGGTTGGTCGAAAACGAAGATCAATGCACAATTTAGATTCAAAATCGGCTGTTTTGGCGGAGAAACTGCCCGCCGTATTTCTGAGGAGCCACCAGCGGTTTGTCTTATATCAGTCTGCGAGGCCGTTTAACGCCGGTGACACACAGCCCTGCCATGCAGAACTAGACATTCATAGTGAACTGTCTGTCACCGCCCGGGGTCATCGCACCGGCATGCGTTGGCTGCACGTAAAAGCAGCTCAACTTTCCAAGATCAAACGGTCAGTATCTTGTGAAAACAGCAATATTGCAATGAAAATTGTTTTAGTCTGTGCTTTTAATCAAATGAAAACGCATGTGGCCTCGGTTTTCAATTTCTACGGCCTAGGTCCGATGTTTCCTCTTATCTGATCATCGTTGTAAACCACGCGCCTCTTTCGGCAACAACTCAGCGCTACGCATCAAGCGATTGATTTTTGCGTAGGTAAGCGGAGCAAAAATTATTGCTCTGGCTCTCGAGAATGTCGTCTGATATACATTTCCGTGCGTTGTCGCCCCCGTATGTATCTGTTGCGTTTTTACTGTACATGTAGGCATTTGTAATCTGTTGACTGCCTTGCTTTTACTTGTATTGTGGTGTTTACTGCTAGCAGCCCTAACTATAGGTACGTGCTTGAATATTAAAATCAAAAGCACTCTTTCATTCTGCACATATCTTTGTCACACATTCTCTTGTTTCTTCAGCTGCTCTGGTCTCTGGAACTTCGCTTTTGCTTGCAAATGCTTTCTAGTAGACCTTAAGATGTCACATCTTGTACCTCATTTATTATGCACATATGTATTTCATGGCTGGCCAATTCAGCTAAAGGTCTGATTTTTTTTCCCGATTTAGAACCATAACTTAGACATGCCTTATGTGTTTCAAATCGGAAACAACAACATAGACCTATGTGCCCATAGATCTCAACATATACACTCCAGTGATACTTCTTAATGACCACATTTCCCTGCCCCATCAAGACTAATACTCCTATTACAAGTGGGAACTATGTCATTGTCAATGACTTGTTTTTTGGGCAATACATAGTGAGACACTGGTGAATCGATAGTGCTTTGATCCTAGTCATGTGATCTGGGTCCCCGGTAAACCTGTTTGTTGATTGAATGATTCGCCTTAACGGTGTTTCGGAACCTAAAATGGGGTTCCTTCATCAATCACTCTCTTGTTAGCTCTCATTTGGTATACCAAAGAGAGCTTATCTTATAATGTGAATCAGTTCATTTGCATCTCATTTACATGTCATCTGCGTGTATGTATGTACGTATGTCTGTCTGTCTGTGAGTACGTCCAGATCAAAAACTCTGCAGCAGCTACCGTCTAAGTATTTGGTATACAGGTGCACCCAGGGGTGGAGATGTGAATTGGTTCAAATGAACATGTCGGTGTCAAAACTATGCAAATGAGGGGAAAAAAAGGAAAATCCTACAAACTGCTAAAACTCAGTAACCGTTGGTTAGATTTGGATGAAACTGGGTATGTAGGTTCCTTTAGGTATTCTTAATTAGGTATGTAGTACTGTGTATGAAATTTGCGTGTTCGTATTTTTGGGGTAATTTTTTTTCAGTTTTAGTCAATAAATCTTCTCTCAAATAACTTGTCCGATTGCTTTGAAAGTTGTTATCCATATTCCTCTGAATGACCTCAGTCAAGTTTGTAAAATTGTAATAAATATTTTGTATTTGTAATTTTTTGGTAATTTTCTCAATTTTTGGTCAAAATTTTTTTTCTCCAAAAACTACCCATCTGATGCCTTTGATATACCGTATACAGGTTCATAAGGTTAATGAAAATGTGATGTATTCAAATTCTTATGAAATTTGCAATGTTGTACTTTTTGGGCAATTTTTGTCACTTTTGGTCAAAACAAGTATTTCTAAAAAACTACTCATTTGATAGCTTTGATGTTTGGTACACAGGTTTCTAGGGTTATCATAATATGATACATTGAAATCAGGAGGAAATCTGCATTTTTGTATTTTGGGGCAATTTTTTCCATTTTTGTCAAAAAACGTTTTTCTCTCAACGTTCTTGTTGGATTGCTTTGAAACTTTATACTCTTGACCCTAGGTTTGATTTCTTAAATTTGTGGTGAAATTTTCATTTTTGTATTTTTTGGCATTTTTGGCAATTCTCTTTTTTGGGGTCAAAAAAATAATTTTCTTTGAAGTAAATGTTCTGATTGCTTTAAAACTCGTTTTGAATGTATCTAGAGGCAACTTTGGTTGAGTATCTTAAAGTTTTTGGTGAAATTTTTTCCCATGTTTGGTCAAAAATCACTTCCTCTATAACTTTGAATGCATGTTGCCAGGGGTGACCTTAGTTAAGTATACACAATGTCGCCTTCTACATCAAATCAAACGTGAGCCAAGTGTCATTGATGCTATGTTTTCCATTTTTGATCAAAAAATCTCTTTCTCTAAACACTACTCGTCTCATACCTCTGGCAGATTTGTTCTCAGAGATAATCTTACTGTGATTTTCAAATTATAATTATATTTTCAGTTTGTATTAGCGGTAATGCAGGTTTTTTTGACATTTTTTGAAATGTGCTATCAAAGGTATCCATCTTAATCAACATATGTGTCACAAAAAGTTATTCTCTACATAGCACAGCAGGACTGTATTGGCCGTTAGGTAATGTGCTTTCATATTTGTGAAATTTATACCCTTTATCTCATTTTCCGGTTATTGAGAGTAGTTATTTTACTTTATAGAGAAAAAATGTTCTTGTGCTTCATTAACTCTCCTGTTAAAATTTATGTACAGTCAAATATTTTTTGTTCGATAAAAAAAATAAAATGCTTAATATTTGTATGTGTGTATAAGATTAAGTTTATAAGTCAGAGTTACTTGTTGGATTATTCTACATTTCTACTGATTTATCAAACATTTTGTATGGTATTGAAAAATATATGACTCCAAAATGTCCGTAAAGGTGTCCAAAGAAAGTCCGCTTGATTATTTGCTCCTACTGCTTTGTTCAGCTTCTTTTAAGGTAAATAAAATAATGTGATGACGTGAAAAATGTAACATGCCAGCTGTGAAGTACCAGGTATAAAGGACTATAGTACACTTCCTTGGATTTTTGTCAACTTTTAGTATTGAATAAAGAAAATCAGTTTGACTCCAAAGGTGTCCTTTTGACTTCAAAGTGGTCCCCGAAGACTTTGGATGATATTGGGCTCTGTGCGCTGTTTTCATCATCGTTTATGTTATTGAAAGAATGTGTTGACTAGAAAAATGTACCATGCGACCCATGAAGTATCAGGTATTAATAGGACTTTTGTACACTTCATTTTTTTGTCAAACATTTATTATTGAATAAAGAATATCAGTGTGACTCCAAAAGTGTCCTTTTGACTTCAAAGTGGTCCCCGAAAACTTGGGATGATTTTACGCTCTCTCTTTATGTGTTGAACATCGTTTATGTTATTAAAAGGTGTTGACTTAAAAATGTAACATGCGACCTGTGAAGTATCAGGTATTAATAGGACTATAGCACACTTGCTTCCATTTTTGTCAACTTTTAGTATTGAATAAAGAAAATCAATTTGACTCCAAAAGTGTCCCTTTGACTACGCTCTCTGTGCTGTTTTCATCATCGTTTATGTTATTGAAACAATGTGTTAACTTGAAAAATGTAACTTGCGACCCGTGAAGAATCAGGTATTAATAGGACTATAGTACACCTCTTTTGATTTTTGTCAACTTTTAATATTGAATGAAGCAAATCAGTTTGACTCCAAAAGTGTCCTTTTGACTTCAAAGTGGTCCCCGAAAACTTGGGATGATTTTTACGCTCTCTATTCCTGTATTCAACATCGTTTATGTTATTGAAAGAATGTGTTGACTTGAAAAATGTAACATGCGACCTGTGAAGTATCAGGTATTAATAGGACTATAGTACACTTCCTTCGATTTTTGTCTACTTATAGTATTGAATAAAGAAAATCAGTTTGACTCCAAAAGTGTCCTTTTGACTTCAAAGTGGTCCCGAAGGCTTAGGATGATTTTACGCTTTCTCTGATGTATTAATCATCGTTTATATTATTGAAAGAATGTGTTGACTTGAAAATGTAACATGCGACCTTCGAAGTATCAGGTATTAATAAGACAAGAGTACACTATCTTTTCTGTCCAACTTTTAGTATTGAAAAAAGACAATCGGTACGACTTCAAAATTGTCCTCTTGACTTCAAAGGTGTCCATTGAAAATTTTGGATAATTTTACGCTCCGTCTGCTGTATTCAACTTTTTAGGTAATGTATTACTTCAATCGCGTGATTTTCTATGGTACATAATGGATTTTTTTTTAAATATAAAGAAAAATACCCACTCTTAAAAAAATGTGCCTCGAGTCCTGTTCATATGTATTTCATATCTGTGCATTCGTAGCACAATGCTGAGGCGTATAGATCGCATTCGTGTCAAGGGATATCGCTTTAGAACCGCTGTTAATCTGTCCATGGACCTTTTACGTAGTTTACTACGACACCAGTCAGTTTTTTAATTTACTTGGCAAAATAATGAAATAGCTTAGTCTTTGAATAAATGAATATGTACCTACTTTATCTCTGACTACCTATGACTCATCTCCTACTTCCGTTAATTATGTCGAATGTGGCAACATCTAATTTCAGCCGTTTTTAAGAGCCGTCGACTGTTTCTGCTCGGTTCTGAACTTTTGACAGATCAAAAGAATTTAATACGTTTTACGCGAGAGGGGAAACGTTGCAGAGTTCGTGGACGTCGGCTCACGGGAAAATTGTTGAAAATACATGTTTATATTATCGAGGTAGCTAGCAGAAGTAGACAATGGGTCTTGAACCGACCAGTGTTACAGTAGCGGTCGAAGTAAACTACCAAAAATGTCTATTGGCTGGCTTTTGGCGATGAAGTTTTGACCCGCAAGTACTATTGATACGCCACAGCACTGCTGCAAATTGTATTTCATATCCTTTTACATGTATGTATTTAAGAGCAGCGATTATAATGACTTCCAAATGTCGATATGACTTCAAATGAGTCATTTTATAGATAAGTCATGATTGATATAGACACTAGCCCTCCCCATTGCTAATCTATGCTCCGCCCTTATTTTGTTTATTTTTTCCCAACTTTAGGTATTAAATACTAAAATAGCTGCTGATATTTCATCAGAAACGTCGATGTGACAACAAATGCGTCTATTATGCGGTCGGTGTCGTCAGACTTGAGTTTGACCCCCTATCTTACCGGACATTTAGGATGGGAACCACTTTGAAGTCGGGGACCACTTACAGGTCTTAACAACCGTCGCATTTCCATTATTTATGAAATTCTATTCATGATGCCTGGGTATTATCACTAAAATAGTATGCTTCAAGTATATGTAATTCTGTAGGTGTAACTAATTGAATATGAAAAAACGAAAGATACAACACTCGTTTCTATTCAGTTAGTTTCCGTTTATTAATACTTTATCGGTTTCTTGATATTATATTAGTTGACTTGATGTATTATCAGTTGATTTGAACCTTTATTCCTTAAACGATCTACGGATAGATAGATCGATTGATCACCCACTCACTCGATAGATCGATCGATCGATCGATCTGTCGATGTTCGATAGATCAATAGCTTCATAGATCGACAGTTTCAATTTATTAATACTTTATCGGTTATTGATACTTTATTAGTTGACTTGATGAATAATCAGTTGATTTGAATCTTTATTCTTTGACTTGGCTACGTTATTGATTGATTTGATACGCTATCTATATATCTATCTACCCATCGATCGACAAACACACACACACCCATACACACACATACACACACGCACACACACACACACACACACACACACACATATATATATATATATATATATATATATATATATATATATATATATATATCAGTCATTCCATCAATCGATCAAATTATTCAATCTTTCGATCGATAAAAAGCTTGATCAAATGATAGATCAATGCATCGATTGATCAATCAATCGATCCAATGATCATTAGACTGATGATCAGTCGAGGATAGATCTACCCCAATTAATCTATTCCCATGAATCACTTGATCCAACACGTTATCAGTTGATTTGGTAAGTTATCGGTAAATTTCTTGATACATTATAGGCAAGCAAAACTTACTACGTTATCGGTTTGTTACTACGTTATCGGTTGATTTGATTATCGGTAATCATATCTTTGATTATCATTATCGGTAAAATTATACTACGTTATCGGGTTTGCTACGTTATCGTTTAGTTACTAAGTTATCGGTTGTTACAGGCCCATTGGTCCCTACTTTTGCGTTGCAGGTTGTTGAGAAAATAGGGTGTTCTCGTGTATGCCAGTCACAAAATTAGGGGCGAGGGTTCTGTCACATGTCCATGGTAATCATGGGTGACCCATCCAGTGGCTTAGCATTCTTCAGGTAGCTGTCCTGCATTAAGCACCACATCTCTCTGCTTGTCTGATATAACCTCTTGGCTACCGCTATTGCCTTACATTGTGTGTTAAACCCCACTACCTGCTACTCTGTGCTCTCTTGATCTAACTTCTCTTCTACCGCTAGGGCCTTCTATTCTGCATTGTATTTTGCATTTGTATGTATGTATGTATGTATGTTTGTATGTATGTATGTATGTATGTATGTATGTATGTATGTATGTATGTATGTATGTATGTATGTATGTATGTATGTATGTATGTCAGCACTGTATGGTAGCACTGTATGATAGCAGCTGTACTATGTAGAATCTGTGTTCAAAGATCACTATAAAATGATTATTATTTACTAACCACAGACCACATGCTGTTCGAATATGGGGAAATTCTCACTTCAGGTTCCCGGCTCACCAGTGGCATTTGGAGCAAAACAATTGTTTGAGAACCAAAATGGTGCCGGGGTTGAATTCATTCAACACTTTTATGGATTGTTTGATTGAATTAATGACCAAACCATCCAGGAAGGACACTACAAGGTCAACCCAGACAAGTTACCATACACAATACCAGAAAACTAAAGTCGTGAGGAAAGCCCTTAAAGCTCGGCTCGAAAAGGCCCGGGATTAACAGATGTGTTTAGAAGATTATGAGACGTTTCTGTCTTTTGTCTTCATTTGAAATTGCAAGCATTATATAAATATGTTGCTAGGGTTAAGTCCGCACGGGGGTTTAACCATCAAGTCTCTCTCTCTCTCTCTCTCTCTCTCTCTCCATCCGAGTGTTTTTTATGTTACTTTCATTAAATTTACTCGTGAGTCCTAAGAAGGTGTACATATATCATGTGATTCACAGATTGATATTACATTTCTTTTTCGGTCTCGGGTTAAAAAAAGACAGTGACGAGGTTCACAGCAACATGGACATGAAATAAGCCAATTTATAGAATCTATTGTTCGATTGACTCTGCTCTCTCCTACTTCTTTCGATGTACAATAGACTCAAGGCTTTGTGTGATCAATCACCCATCTACAAGTTGAAGCTCATCGTAGGCAACGTATTTGATTTTACTTCTTTCAAACAGAAAGCCAAAGTTTATGAAATGGTTTAGTTGACAATTTTGCATTACACAGCGTTTTAACTCTCATATTGTTAATAGGTGAGTCAACATATCGGAAAAAGTTGTGATACTTTTGTAGTTAAATAGGTTGCTGCCTCTCCAACGGATCCAACGGATAATGCTCTGCATTCAATTTATCACATCGAGGCGACAGGCACCGTGAATGTCATTAGAAAGGTACTGAGTTAGTAATGTTTTTATAAACTCTTGAAAATTATTAAAATCTCTTGGTCATCAGACATGGAAAAGGCAAAGCGCATATGCTATCACTTTTGCTCTTCTGGTAGTCACCTTTGTGTATGTTTGTGTTTTCTTTTACTCTTGGATAGTAGACTTGTATATTAAGTGTTAAATCTACCCAAACCACTAGTGTATAAAGATGGCCGTACGATCTTCATGCGCAGTCTTTGAACCCAGATATACGTGATTGATGGTTTTGGGGTGGATTTCAAAAGGAGCATATATTGACAAAGACAAACTATGAAATTATTTTATCTTCGCGGAAAATAAAACTCTTACCTTCTAATTTACTCCGTATATCCTTTGCAACGTCACCCAGCCCGATCTCTTCAACACAATGAACCAGACGATCAAGTGCAGTTATTCCATAGCCCTCTAGCCATAACTTCAGTAAATTCGTTGCCCTTTCAGTTGGTTTGAAATCACTATAAAAATCTACATCATCATCAGGTATACTCAGTGCTTGCCACAATTTATCGAAGTCCTCTTCTTTCAGCAAGCTTGCTGTCGTAGAAGCAACTTCATCCAATAAATTTGATGAGCCCTGTTGAATATCAGTTCCTAAAGAAAATAAATCAGATATCATCTCAAGGTTCAAAGACAAGAATTCGACCTTTTTAATCTAACAATTCTCTGGTGTTTAATAAGCTCTGAACCCCCTACATTATAAATTTTCTGAAAGCCTAGATATAGGGGAACAATTTGGTAACCACAGTGTCACCATTGTTAACCAATTGAAAAGTTTGACTTTTAATCGCCTGCGTTAAAGGCCAGTTTAATTACACTAGCTCCACTTAAAGGCCATCTTCTAAACAGTCTGTACTTTTTGAATATTAGATCGGCAGAAACTTACAGAGTTTAAATAACACTTAGCCGACGGCACTCATGTGACAGTCGACTGTTCAGAACATCTTCTTCACAATTCGCTTAATGATTTCCTGTAAGACAATGATCGCTAGAGGGTACTCATGGACACATTTGCTAATACCCTTGTTGCGATACTGCTATAGAAAAATTACAAGGGACAATGTCAACATTCTTTCGCTAGTACGTCTTTGATAGATGTGGCTAGGAAGAACATTTTTCAGGGCAGACATTTGATATTGCTGTTGGTAAATGTAACTTCAATGGGACCAGTAACGTGATATAAAAGCTTGATTGGTTATGCCCATCGACAGGGCATAGGGTGCGGAAGGAGGGCAATTCCAAAGTCATGGTCTGAGTACGGAGAGTGCGCAAGTAAGCGCGAAGTTACATTTTGTGGAAGGAACAGGATCGACCAGTTTCTTTTGATGGAGCGGCTTTTCTTATGCGCTACGATGATTACACGAGGCCATACACAAAGCAACGATGTCGACACAGAAATATTCAGTCAGCCTGTTTGTATAGAGGTGGTACTTCCGAACCAGGCTGATATATTTTTCAAAATGTAAGTTATGCTTCTGACATTGTTTATTTGTGAAGTAACCCAACACAGAAGAGTTGTTACAGCTGTCTTGAGAGACTTGTATGAAAATAATAGCAATCATACCAATCCATAATCCAATAACACTAAGTGAGAATTCGTAAGACAATAGATTGAAACATAGACACAAAACAGCACAGAACATACAGTAAATAGACGGTACACAAACAATGCCAAATTCATGAAGGAAAGATATATGGACCTTTGGCTAAAAGACCAATAAGTGATATCAGGTGTTTCGAAAATAGTAAGCGCATCCTGCCCCACATGTGGCACCCGCCATATATCAATCTGTAAGTCAGATAGGTAGTGGTCACTAACTAAGGCCCAATGTCACCGAAGCCATCAGAGATCATTTGTCGAAGAGGGATTTTGTATTTGTCTACCAGCTTGCGATACCAGCAAAAAAAAAACCGGTTGAATGTAGAGACAAGTCTCGCTCTAGTGTAACCTTGCAAGAGAGATGGCCATGTCTCTACAAAATCACCATTTGAATTGCATATTCTTGCATATCGAAAAAGCTGGGATATGTATACCCCATAAGTTGGTGACAGTCGTAGGTGCAAGTGTTTTGGACCCCCACAGACACACCTGTTGTGTTGGACCCCAAGCCCAGTCAAAATTAACAGTTATCGAATTTTTGGCAGGAGCTTCAGTGAGGTTCGCGGGGCTTTGGCAGGAGGTGTATTGAAATACCACAGGTGCCGGTGTTTTGGACATCCCTCCACTCAAATATTTGTTTGGGACCTCCTAGCATAGTCAAAATTGGAAGTTTGCGAATTTTGGCAGGAGGTTCTGTGACATTCGGTGAGGTTCTTGGGATTTCAGCTGATATCACATGCAGTGAGGAGGTGCAGGCTCTAATATTAAATTAATAAGAAAGCATTTACTTCTTAATCACATTGTTTATACTTGTTTTAAATTCTATTTCAGACCATTGTTCATAACGTAAAAAGTAAACATATGATAATGATGATAACTATGAAAGTTAAATACAGTTAATAATCAAAAGAAAAAAATCTGAAAGTTAATGGTTGCACAATTTTTTCGTTAATAAACAAAAACTTCAAACAAATCACACCCACTGATGTAAATTACAGGCAAATTTATATAAAGCATGCACAACAACAGTATATATATACAATAGTCACTGCATGAAAACGCAATAATACAGATAAATTCACATTAAAGAGCTGCCTGTATTAAAAAATAATACACGTGAATTCACATGAATCCACGTGAATACAGGCTTGCTGAATACAAGCTATGGATTCTTGACTGTATTCATCTGTATATGCACTCTTCAGCTAAAATACAGACAATAATCCATGCTAATACAGTAAGTATTATCGTGTTTTTATGCAGTGAGTTTACGTTTATATTGTGCTAAAATATTTGTATTATTGTTTGCTTGCTTTCAGTGTCATAATCACCTTTACTAACTTTGAAACTTTTTTTACGCAGTGCCATATTCTCATTCATAATGTCGATGGATTTTTAAAGGGAAACTCACATAACCGTATTATTACGTTTAATTTTTCCTGCACTATACTTTTACAGATTTATATGAAAGGTTAATTCATAAAATGTGGTGTACATTGAGATAGTTTCCATTCAGCTGTTAATTTTCAATGAATTTCATTATAATTCTATAACCACTCTTCTATTTCTTCATCTTCTTTTCGGGTAGTTGTTGATTCTAATGCGATGATCGCCAAGAAATAAAGTGGACGACTAGGTGGTACACATGAGACTTTTGTCATTAAAAACGCATCTATAGGTTGATGCCAGTGAAATGATCGTGACTCAAGGAACGTACAGGTGACTTTCTCCCCACCCCATCCTCCTTTCATCTGAGAAATATTCAATATCATAGGTTTTCCTCATGGACTATCATTACTGCAAAACTACATGACTCATGTTTTGACATATTTGAAGGACATTTTCTAAGCTTGAGAGAATAACCGTTTTGTCAATGAGAAGATACGATCTGTAACTGTTCCACAACATGTCCTTGCTTTAAAACTAAATCATGATACATCTGGAAAGTAATGCGCATCCATAATACTATTTGCATGTTGCAACGAAGTCATCAAAATATTCATCATTGCAATTTAGGTTAAATACCTGAAAGAAACATTAATTTAATGTCACTGACAAGCAACAAGCAATCCTTGGGTCACAGAGTAGAAAAAGAGCATGGAATATTATTTAAATGCGAAACTGCGATTAAATACTTAGAAGGTACTTTTCAGGTTATGTTTTGTTTCTAGTATAACGAAGAAATAAAGCCAACTCTATAAGGAAATCATGTCAACTTGTGAGGTATGTAGTATCCCACCGTGCAGTCGGACAACTTAATTTCTACTTATGTTTTTTTTTCTTTACATCTAAGCCCCACCTCCAACCCCACACAAGATTTTTCGAATGAAGAAAAAAATAATTACACTGCTAATTCTAAGAAATTAGTTCTTACCCATTGCTTTCTTATTCCATAGATATGATTTGGTTTGATGTCCACTTGTTAAGAAAAGGTCTGCAAGTACAGCTTCTGCTACTTAATAACTTAATTATGAACAGCGAACATATTATCATAATGCAGTCTAAAATACGTTAAAAATAAAAGGATCAAACTAGCACTTGTTTTGTTCTTAAAGAATTATATTTTTTACAGACAAGAAATTTGTGGTAATATACAAACCTAGTACAATTCAACCTTTCTATTCATTCTCTAGATTCAATTCAAAGATATCTCCCTTCTTGAAGTATCCCTTTTTCACCCCATGCAAGGAATGTTTCACATAATTCACAACAAACCCTCATAAAATTCATCGCTAAGAATTGACAGCAGATGATTCTCCCTTCAGATTCATACCTTTAGACGAAGAGCACATTTTGCATTCATACCACAGATTGAGACCCTTCCCCTCTAATTTAGCAAACCCAAAATTACCCATACGTTAAATGGATGAGTTGCAACACTTATGAATTATAACACAGATGCACCGTCCCTCCACCCGCGGTGACAAATGCCACCAATTACGGTTTTGTTCTCATGCATTCTCCTGACTCACCAGCACTTTCTCCCCTTTCAACTGTGATTTGTCCTTTGAATTTTTACTCTAGGGAAGCAAAGATGGGGCATCATGAGAATTCCTTACTTGAGTTCTGACCATGTATTTATCAATTATAACAACTTTGATATTTCTATCATGCGTGCATTTATGAGAAAGGCAAAAGAGATGTGATGATACCTTTTTGGATGATAATTTTACCCCTCACACCTAAAGTCCATAAATTAATATCATTTTCCCTTTTTAACTATTCAATAGTACAAAGATAGTGAAGCCTCAGATGGCAGAAATGGGGCCCTCACACATTTGGAAAAAAAACATCAGGCCGTTACATAGGCAAGGTTCAGGTGTGGAATATAGTAAGAAAGGATACGTTTCATTAGGACAGAGAGTTAATCATAGATCCCTCCCTCAATCTTTCCCTCTGACTTTCTTTCCACCTATCTGTCTGTCTTTCTGTCTGTTTGTCTATTTGTCTGTCTGTCTGTATTAAAAAAAATCCACTGCTTACCGGATCCTTTATCATTATGATTCTCTCACACAGTTACATTCAGCTTTTCACCTATATCAAGATCATTAAAACATGTTTTGGATAAAATGTTACCCAAGGTATGTAAACAAACATTTTATCTTAAATTATATTACAAGGGAAAAATCTACAACGAGTTAACATTTTCTGATATATTATAATAAGCTTAACAAGTTGTTTTTGTATACCCATTTACATTGGTTTTAAGCGTTATTCTTCTTCAGTCTCAGTACAGTAGGTTTACTGCCGTGCAGTGCTGCATGTTTATCTAAAGAAATTGTATATGGACAAGTGTAACGACAGTACTCTGGAGGGACCTTGGTGTAACAATGACGGTGTGGCGTCAAATACAAACTATTACTGTTTCAAAAGTCGAACAGATAATGCAGATTGCGAGTGAGTTCTAACTTCCGATCCGACTGAAATAGTTATACAGTTTCTATGGTTACAGAATTGCAGAAGTGTAAAGATAGTCCGACGTATGCCTTTTGTTAGTCATAAACAAACTAGGCGTAAGTCCCCATCCCGGCATTTTTGTATTAGGAACAAGTCAATGAACGAACGAACGAAAACATGACGATCCAAACATAAATATTCTGGCTTCATCGCTAGAAGAACAGGAGATCAACAATATCGACGTGACATAAAACAATAAAGATATACATATATCTTAGGCGACTGAGGAAGAGACCGCTCTGGTTTCGAAACGTGGGGATAAAAAGAGAGTCAAGGTTATCTAAGACACATCTGACTACGCCCACGTCTCGCCATGGCTTATTTGAAAATTAACGACTCGCTTGTTAATTTCCACACTAACAGCAAAAACACAACTCAGACACTAAACACACTAGGCACATACAAGACGAGATGGCTGATGTGTGAAGCCACTTTCCCTTTATTACAAAGCGTATATCGGCGCTCTTAAGCGGTGAACATATCTTCAACATTGTAGCACCCATCTACAACAACGCACTCAAGGCAAGTGGCTACGACGAAGAGATAAAATACACAAAGGAAAATGAAGGCAAGAAGGAAGCGACATCGTAACATCATCGGGTTCAATCCACCGTTCAGTAAAGGTGTTGAGACAAACATCGGAAAAATATTCCTCCGCCTCATCGAGAAGCACTTTCAAAAATAATCAAAGCTCCACAAATTCTTCAACAAGAACACTGTCAAGGTCAGGTATAGCTGTTTTGGAAACAAGGCATATGTAATAAAAGCACACAACGAACAAATCTCCAGTGTAAAACCGTGCTGCGCCTAATAAAGCTGAGTGTAACTGTCGGGCAAGAAATACATGCCCGCTCGGAGGTGAATGCCAAACTAAGAATATTATTTTCAATGCCAAGGTATTGACAAATGACGGTAACAGCAAAAATTACATCGGCCTCACAGAAAACCCGTTCAAAACCCGCTTCTACAACCACCTGCACTCGTTCACCAACGAAAAGTGCAAAACCAGTACAAAACTTCAAAGCACATATGGAATCTGAAGAACAAAACTATGCAACACTAAACCAGCTGGTCTGTGCCATGCTGCTGCTTACTCCAATGCAACAATGAGATGTAACCTTTGCCTGAAAGAGAAACTGTTCATCATCAATGCTGACAAGCCTAACCTGCTAAAAAAAGGCGATCGGAGCTCATCTCGAAGTGTCGGCATGAGAACAGATACCTCCTGTCTAACTACAATGCCCCTCCTCTAGGAATAGAACCATCCAGCGCACTATGTGGAAAGACGCAAAACGGAGTCAGGAACAGGCAGACCCACGCACGAAACACCAGCAGCAAAGCAACGGAAAGGTTCGAAGATAAGATAAGTTAAACCATTCGTCTGATGATCGCTACAGAGAGCACATGCAGTGTGAAACTCTGAGTAACATCTAAGTCCTGTGTTCTACTTGATATCAATTTTACCGTACGTATATATATATATATATATATATATATATATATATATATATATATA
>LD348245.1:135135-152893 GCA_001465055.1 Ptychodera flava
TTACAAAGTCTCTCTGGTCTTTGAATATTAATCCATTGGCATGTCTCAATCTTAAGCGAGTGTGCTGATTCTCTTAAACAACAAAGAGCTTATCTGAAAACATGGCTATCTATACTGAGAAAGTACTATTGTGTCTAATAAATATTAAGTTTGTTACTATTTTTGACATCATTCAACCAGCGCTGTGTATATATTATCACTATACCTTTGTTGGAAAAGCCCTACAAAGACGGTTTTATTACCAAACTTTTATTGTTCCCATGCTTCAAAAAATCTTAAACTCTGCAACAAGCCATGTTATCTTCTGGCCAATGAGTCATGCCGATTTTCCCAAACCTTGTTTCTTTTGTTTCTTTTAATTCATTATATTAATATACAATTCTTTACGATCCATTTCATCAATTCTTAACCAATATTTAATAATCACAATAAATGCTACTGTTGGCATATATTGTCCGGAGGTCATAAGTACAATTTTATTTTGAATTTCAGTTTGATATTTTCATATGTGAAGAGGAATCCTGTGGGGTTTTTGTAAGTGCATTCAATGATTGGCAGGAACTGTGTTAAAAGTAAAGGTTTGTGTGCTGAACCTCTTTGCTTATTTCGACACTATGGTAAAAGCGAACGGGTTCACATTTTTTCCAATTGTATCAATTATACATAATCATGATTTGTATCTATTTTTGATCACTTTAATGGCTTTAGTACAAGAAGATTATTTACGGACTTCAAAATCTATATATAGCTTACCCATTATCATTGTTTTCACTTTGACTGCAACAGCTGGTAGACCAATTTTATCAAGTGCAGTTATAAGTAAGCCACAAGAACCTTCCTGGTCCTCAATCCATTGCGTCAATATGTTTTCTGCCTTTTCCGGCGGCTTGAATTCCTCAAAAAACTGTACGTCATCTTCAGAAATCTGCAGTTTCTTCCAGAGAACATCATAATATTCTTCAGGAATAATTCTTGCTATTTCCGAAATCCTGTCCTTGAAGTCTTGAGTATCTGAAATTCAAGATAATACAAATATTAAATCATTAATCAGCTTATAAAAGGACCTAACTATTTTTGACAAATGTTCTATCCGCATATCACTCTTATAATGAATTCTGTCAACAAGAAGAAAAAAAGAAAGAAAAATGTCCAAACTTTATGTTTTTCCTTGTAACACAACGATATTAATATGGTGACAGTAACGAACAATCGTCGAAAGCTTGCAAATAGGCAGCGTTTATAATGATTATAGCACCCCTGGCATGGTTGGAATACGGGAATGCCCTTTGAACCCCATTTGGCTCTTTTCTGCTCCACGATGACCTATTGACTCCTGATATTGTATTACATTGACGTCCGGACCTTCACCCGCCTGAATTAGCACTGCCAAACTAAGCTTGATACATTTCGTCTAGTGCCTGTGGTCATGGAAAGCTCCCATTCTTATTTAAAAGCTGTGACCAATGGCAAAAATGTTCAAATTTTACTATAAAATGCAAAAATCTCAGCACCTTGAATTGCTGCTTGTATCCATGTACCTCACCATGACTGATAACGACAGCAACCAATATATCTGTGCATGCGATTCAATTATCAGTAGTCTTCCAAACGACGTGCAAAGTATACCACCAACTCAAGCAACACTTTGCAGTACTCTCAATCTCATTCCTTAAGGCAACGCACAACTATCTGCTGCAGCGGCCGAAAAAAAGCAGACAGCTCTGCGAAGTATATTCAGCACATATGGTCCGGTCAACCACAACGAAGAAGTCCTCCAGATCTGACTTTTATAGTCAGTCAACAAGCATCCACTGGGACATTGAATGAGTCAAACTAAATCTCCGAGAGTATTCACAACGGTAAACACGAAGAGAAGACACTATACGAAACGGAAGACAAGAAATATCAACAATTGCCTTACTTCGACGTTTCCTCAACACATTAGTTATATCTGACAGCTTCCAAGTCCGTCTGAAAGCATTAATCGCAGGAGGTATAGCCAAACACTGCATCCTAAGGCGGCAATAACTAGAGCAACACTGTTATAAAGGACTGGACATAAATTACAGGGGGTAGGCCGGTGTTTTTCAAAACACCGCTGCATCAAAAAAACAACCCTTCAAACGTTCAGTGACCCTCCCCTGTTACTCAATACCCCAACAACAAACCCGCATTGCCTTCAACACCCCCTTCTGACTTGCTATATCCCAAAAGGAAGGCAAAATGTGGCCAATGTAACGTTTTGTCATAACATATCACATCATATGTGTGTGTGTGATAATTCATGCAAATGTACTTTGCTTGAAGTAGCGGTTAAAAAGTGCATGCGTGTACAAAAAATGTAATTTTTAGATTTCATCGATAATGTTGATAACTATACATGGTAGTCAACTATAAGAAAACTATGAACGTGTATTTTCCAATATAAAAGTAGCAATATCTGTTCATCTATAGATGTTTAATAACTGATATAAATATACTTGATTAGCAAGGGTTGTTTACAAGTGCACATTTAAACAAGATATTTGATTTTGGAATTTCGCTCAAATTGTTGATCCACTATACATGGGAGTCTATGACAAAACTGTAAAAATTGTTTTCACAATCAAAAATGTGCACTATTTGTGCATATATGGACCTGAATAATTGACATACTTGATTAGAAGAGGGCGGTAACAAGTGCATCTGTGTACGAGAACTTTGTTTTTGGAATTTCGAACAAAATGTAGATCCATTATACATTGTTGTATATGGCGAAAGTATGAATATTTTTTTAAAATACAAAATTTTGCAAATCTGTGTATTAATGTATGCTTCAATTATTGATATTTATGTTCTTGATAAGACAAAAGTGGTTACAAGTCCATGTATGTGCAAGAAATTTGATTTTGGAAATTCACCGAAATGTTGATTCATTATACATGGCAGTCTATGATGAGCCCTATGAATATTTTTTTTAAAATACAAAACTTTGCAAATCTGTGCATCTATGTACACTCGATTATTGGTATTAATATTAATGATTACACTAGAGTGGTTTCAAGTCTATGGCTGTGCAAGAAATTTGATTTTGGCATATCACTGAAATGTCGATTCACTATGCATGGCAGTCTATGACACAAACTATGAATATTTTTTTTCCAATACAAAACTAGGTAAATTTGTGCATTTATGTACACCTCATTATAAGTATTAATGTTAATGATTAGACTAGAGTGGTTTCAGTCTATGGTTGTGCAAGACATATGATTTTGGAATTTCACTGAAATGTCAATTCACTATGCATGGCAGTCTATGATGAAAACTATGAATAATTGTTTTCCAATACAAAACTTGGTAGATCTGTGCATTTATGTACACCTAATTATTAGTATTAATGTTAATGATTAGACTAGAGTGATTTCAAGTCAATGGTTGTGCAAGAACTTTGATTTTGGAATTTCACTGAAATGTCAATTCACTATGCATGGCAGTCTATGATGAAAATATGAATATTTTTTTTCAATACAAAACTAGGTAAATCTGTGCATTTATGTCACTTAATTATGTTCATGTTTAAACTAGCATTGTTTCAAGTCCATAATTGTGCAAGAAATTCGATTTTGGAATTTCACAGAAATGTCAATTCACTATGCATGGCAGTCTATGATGAAACTATGTATATTTTTTCCAATACAAAAGCCGGTAAATCTGTGCATTTTTGTACACCTGGTTATTAGTTGATTAGACTAGAGTGGTTTCAAGTCTATGGTTGTGCAAGAAATTGGATTTTGGAATTTCACTGAAATGTCAATTCATTATGCTTGGCAGTCTATGATGAAAACTATGAATATTTTTTTCCAATACAAAACTAGGTAAATATGTGTATTTATGTACACCTAAGAGGTTTCAATTCTATGGTTGTGCAAGAAATTTGTTTTTGGAATTTTACTGAAATGTCAATTCACTATGCATGGCAGTCTATGATGAAAACTATGAATAGTTTTTTTACCAATGCAAAACTAGGTAAATCTGTGCATTTATGAACACCTAAGTAGTTTCAAGTCTATGGTTGTGCAAAAAATTTGATTTCGGAATTTCACTAGAATGTCAATTTCATTATGCATGGCAGTCTATGATGAAACTATGAATATTTTTTTTCCAATACAAAATGGGTAAATCTGTGCATTAATGTACACCTAATTATTAGTATTAATGTTAATGGTTAGACTAGAGTGGTTTCAAGTCCATGGTTGTGCAAGAACTTTGATTTTGGAATTTCACCAAAATGTTGATTCACTATACATTGTAGGCTATGAGGAAACTACATATAACTCATTGGGTCACCTGATCCTAAATTGTTATTCAAAAGTTGTTAAACTTGAAGCTTCCAGTTGTTATTGATGACATTTTGCACTATTCTGAATAGTTTGTATTCTGTCAATGTCCTCAAAAAATAAAAATTGGACATACATTGACATGAACATTTGACACCGACCTATACTGAATGTATTGTCAATGGGAGAATGATATCAAATAAGTGATCTCCCAAATCTTTATTTAAAGTGTCATTATAGGGGACAGTTATGCACAATAGAGCAGTTGGATAAGTATAAATCATGACAACTTAAATCAATGTGGCTGTTTGGATCATCGACACATTGTTTATTGTACCCTTAAATTTGCACCCGAAGGGCGCGACGCAAATGGAAATAGCAGAAAATTGTGCCAGGAGGTATTTTTCCTTTTCTCAGTATCCCATATTCTTAAATACGTGCACATGAAATTTCAGCTTTTATGCATGAAAAAAGGTGACCCTCGCCCATAGGCTTGCACAAAGTTTTATGACCCTTCAAAAATGCTTGCGCGAAAAATGGCGACCCACCCCAAAAAAAACACCGCCCCCCCCCCTCTAATTTGTGTCCAGTCCCTAAAAATGTGTCCCCTTCTCTAAAACTACCTTCCGATACATCAAGAAACCAACTACTATAATAAAAAACCTTCATCAAGAATCTTTATAGAAAAACTGTAGGCGTCTGTACCAAGGTAGAGAGAGAGAGAGAGGACATACATGGACTTCTCAGATGTGCTATCGAGTCGCCTGGGAATTAGGCGAAAGTCAACATAATCAACAATTAGTCTTTCTAACATAAATAAATAGCTGCGTTCGCCTAGCAAAACCATACTCAAATAGCCAAATAAAAAACAAAATACAAAACAGAACTACGGTAACAACATAATGGAAATACCGAATACATTATGTGACACAAATCTAATTTAAACAACAGAAATACGAAAACGCACAACGAAGCAAATTTAAATCAATACCATAGCATGATTAAAGCATAAAACATGTCGCAATAAAAAGGATAGAGTCGAGCACTAGCTCACAGCATGAAAAGACAGATTTAAGTTCGTTACCGCGTACCGGATGGGTACATGAACTGCCGCACTGCACATAACCACGGCACTCTTCAGTTCGTAGGTTACACCACTGAACCTGCGTAACCGCTCCTATCCGCCGGAAGATTAATTTCGCTCATGGCCCTGTGATTCTTGCCATTATATATCGGCAAGTTGAGGTTCAAAAATGCCAGCTGTATCTCTCAAAATGTCCACAAACAAACTATTTGAGTTAACTGCAAACCTTTGCTCAAAAATGATTCCGGTAGAAATGAATCGAGTCGTGTAGAGTTCTATGTTGTAATGCAAGGTCCAGTCTTCAAATAGGCTTCGCAGTTAATAGAATATGCGCTGAAAATCGATAACAATGCCGGCTCATCGCGACAAGCCAGTTGTGAGATTGACCGTAAACAAGATCGTTTTCGATGCGCTTGAAAGTTAAATTTCTGAACATGATGGCACATTTGTGGTGTCATGTACGGTGACGAAAGTGATATCAAAAGGAGCGATATCTCTCTGAATGGGCAGATTAGATCAATGCATCGGCAATCAAAATCGACGGCATATTGCGATGTACGGATTCGTAAAATAAATTATATTATGTGGTTAAGCGGATCGAACATTTCATGAATTAATGAAATATTAAAATGTGGTAATATACAAGGTCGTCACTCCCGGCTAGGCGTAGTATAAGTTGGACAATGAATTAGCTGTTGTACATAATCATATATAATATACTGAGCTTGTATGCCGTGTATCGTTGCTGAGAATAAAGTTTGCTTCATGCACGGTTTGGGTTTCATTGCTTACAATCGTACGCGTATGTACGACAAGTCCTAGCCTACAGGCAGCTTTATACTAAAACTCAGAAGTGCAGCATGGAAAAGCGTAGTGATGGAAACTATTAGAATAAAAGACGAAATGAAACGTGTTTATCATGCTAACATTTAATGGCAAAACATGATTGTATATTTCAGCAATTAACCCCCGCCGCATGAGGATATACACGAGATTTTGGTACAATGCGAGACATCGGCTCGTGCTATTTGGAGTGAATTGTACCAAAATCGAGTGTATACCCGACTGCGAAGGGGGTTATGGATATTATATTATATCAACTTGCGTGTCTTTGTTGTCTTACTTGGGTATTTTCATCACTCTAAGCCCCAAATGCAGAAAACGGACGTCTGAGAGATCGAACGTCGGAAATTCTGAATATCTTACGATAAATACGCATTACGTTCATATCGACATTGCATTTTATTCGCATGCAGCACGAATACTATACTTGTCAAAAATACTTGCTGCAGTCACACAGAAAATGGGTCAAGAGTTCAAATCAAAAGAAAAAAGTAACAATTTTTTTCGTAAATTTACATAAGAACAATAGTCCTGGCTTGTTTGGCATACTAAAAATAGATTTGTCTCATTCTGTACCACATACGCTAATACGGTATACGTCGACCGTCGCGACATTCAGAGTGGCACAGTGAAGTTACAGGATCTATTTTTGATGGATAATTTGGACGTTACTAGTAATTGTACCAGAAAAGAAGCAGTTTTGAAATAATCCAGACTTGCGATGACTGCAACTGTGATGAACAGTTGTGCAGAGTGTGTTGCCCGATGCAGGGAGAGCTGGACGCTGACACTGCTCGTTGCATTTTATGTCAAATTTTGTCGCAGTCGCCAGGAGTCATCCATTGTTATTTGAACTTCTTGGTTTACATCGTTAGGACACCCCGGTCTGTTACAACCCAAAATTTGGTAACGAATATCTGACATACCGTTACTGTGAGGAAGTGTTAAGTTATTTGTGTATGAACGAATACTATCTTCATTTTAAAGAGTGGTAGGATATATCGCGTCTCGACTCCCGCAATATCAAGCAAATAATCCGTTGGCTAGAGGGGGTCTACGTGCACCCCCCCCCCCCACAGGATAACAAACCTGTATTTTTCAGAACCCGTGGGATCCCTAGAATACGAAATGGAATTTTAACAGAAAAAATAAAGGGACGCAATAGCTGTTATGGTCACGTTTTGAAGGGTACCGCAAAATCACGATTTTCCAAGCCAAATGCATTTTCGTCAAATCTGTAATCTTGTTAGTCATGTGCTGAGCTCATTTTTAACATAATCTCACTTGTTTGGTATCATTAGAACGGGAATTTATTCGTCTTTAAGATAATATATTCCACACTGCAATATCATCTACAGTTTTTGTCGTATATAACCAAAAATTTACCCCTTACCCCAAAATTTAACAATTACAAATTACAAAAAATCTCCAATTCTACCAATTTTTTAGCTAGGCATAAAATAAATGCAATGCTTTGTCTGAAAACAGTTTTATTTGATAAAGAGACACGTCAGATATATCAAATAGACTTTTAACAGAAAAAATATTGGGAATCTACAGCTGTAACAGTCATATTTTGAAGGGTACCGCAAAATAACAGTGTTGCAGATTTGCATACATTTTTGTTAAAACTGTCTTCCTATAAGTTATCTGCTGAGCTAGTTTTTGAATATAACCTAGCTTGGTAGGTATCATTAGAAAGATAATTTATTAATCTCTAGAATGGCATATTGTAACGTGCAATATCTTCAATAGTTTTTATGATATATAACCACAACTTACCCCGTACCCAAAGTTAACATTGAAAATTTCAGTCATAGCTAAAACCAAATTTTACAATTTTTTTAAGCTTGACACAAAAAATCTGGCCGTTTTTGCTATTAAATCTGTTTTATATGGTACAAGAATATGTCAGAAATATGAAATAGACTTTTAACATAAAAAATATTAGGAATCTACAGCTGTAACAGTCATATTTTGAATGGTACCGCAAAATGACAGTGTTGCAGATTTGCATGCATTTTTGTTAAAGTTGTCTTCTAATAAGTTATCTGCTGAGCTTGTTTTTGAATATAACCTGGTTTGTTAGGTATCATTAGAAAGATAATTTACTAATCTTTAGAATGACATATTTTAATATGCAATATCTTCTACAGTTTTCATGATATATAACCAAAACTTACTCCATACCCAAAAGTTTACATTGAAAATTGCAGTCATAGATAAAACAAAATTCTACCAATTTTTTTAGGTAGAAACAAAAATTCTGGCCGTTTTTGCTATTAAATCTGCTTTGTTTAGTACAAGGTCATGTGAGAAATATAAAATAGACTTTTAACAGAAAAAATATTAGGACTCTACAGCTGTTGCAGTCATATTTTGTAGGGTACTGCAAAATATCAGTGTTGCAGATTTGCATGCATTTTTGTTAAATCTGTCTTTTTATATGTCATCTATTGAGTTTGTTTTTGAATATAACCTGGTTTGTTAGGTATAATTAGAAAGATAATTTACTAATCGTTAAAAAGACATATTGTAACATGCAATATCTTCTATAGTTTTCATGAAATATGACCAAAACTCACCCCATACCCCAAACTTTAAATTGAAAATTGCAGTCATAGCTAAAATCAAATTCATAGCTAAAATCAAATGTAACAGTCAGATTTTGAAGGGTACAGCAAAATCTCAGTATTCCTGACTTGCGTGCATTTTTGTTGAATCTATCGTCTTTTAAGTCATCTGCTGAGCTTCTTATAGAATACAATGTAAGTTGTTAGGTATCATTAGTAAGATTATTTACTAGTCTTTAAAATGACACATTGTAACATGCAATATCTAGTACAGATTTTTATGAAATATGACCAAAACTTACCCCATACCCAAAACTTTACATCGAAAACTACTGTTATAGCTAATGTCAATTCAAGCAATTTTTACGCAGACATAAAAACTTAGGCAATTTTTTGTATGAAATCTGTTTTATTTTGTACTTGGCCATATCATATTATGAAATGAACTTTTAACAGAAAAAATATTGGGATTCTATAGCTGTAACAGCTGTATTTTAAGGCTACAGCAAAATCTCAGTATTCCTGATTCGCATGCGTTTTTGTTGAATCTGTCATCTTATAAGTCGTCTACTGAGCTTGTTATTGATTATAACCGGATTTGTTTAGTATCATTGAAAAGGTAATTAAATAGTCTTTACAGTGACATATTGTAACAGGCTATATCATGTATAGTTTTCAAGGAATATGACCACAAGGTACCCCATACTCCAAGGTTTATATTGAAAGTCCTGTCATAGATAACGTGATCAAATTCCGTGAATTTTTAGCTAGACATGATAAAAATAGCTCTGTTTCGGTATTAAATCTGTTGTATATGGTACTGGGTCATGTCAGAAATGTGAAATAGACTTTCAACAGAAAAAATATTTTACCATATAGTTGTAACAGCCATATTTTGAAGGGAAATGCAAAATCGCAGTACCACAAACTGGCACCATTTTTGTTAAATTCTTCTTCTTGTAAGTCATCTGCTGAACTTATTTTGTGACACAACCTGGCCTGTGAGGTATCATTAGTAGGGAAATTTATTCTCCTTTAAGATGACATATTGTAATATACAATGTCATTCATAGTTTTCCTGGAATATGGTCAAACTTTACCCAATACACAAAAAGTTCAAATTGCAAATTACGGTTTATCTTAAATTCTACAATTTTTTGCTGCACATAATACAAAAGGCAATTCTTGTTTAAAATCTGATTTATTTGTTACCAAAGGATGTCACAAGTATGAAATAAGCTTTTGACGGGAAGATTATACAATTTAGTAGCCATTTGGATCATTTTTGGAGGGGAACCCATATATTGCAAATGTATGTGTTTCGGCAAATTTGCCCTGATACCTGGGTACCCTTCCAAATATGATCCAAAAGGCTATAAAATCATATTATGTTCTTGTTAAAAGTTAATTTCATATTTATAACATACTTTTTTAACAAAAAACACAGATTTCATAGATTGCATACAAGCATTGCCTTTGGTATATAAAGTTAATAAATTGTAAAAAATGGTAGAGTTTCAGATTTGCAGTAATTTGCTGTGTAAACTCTGGGGCAATGGAGTAAGCATTGGTCCTATTTCATTAAACCTAAACAGGACATTGCATATTACAATATGTCATTTTAAAGCCTAGTATATTACCTTTCTATTGATACCTAACAAGCTCGGTTATGTCAAAAATCAAGCTCAGCAGATGACTTATAAGAAGACAAACTTAACAAAAATGCATGCAAATCTGCTACATTGTGATTTTGTGGTACCCTTCAAAATATGACTGTTACAGCTGTAGATTCCTAATATTTATATGTTGAAAGTATATTTCATATTTCTGACATATCCCTGTACCAATTAAAATAGATTTAATAGCAAGAACGGCCAGATGTTTTGTGTCAAGCTAAAAAACTGTAGAATTTGGTTTTAGCAATGACTGAAATTTTCAATGTAAACTTTGGGGTATGGGGTAAGCTTTGGTTACACATCATGAAAACTATAGAAGATATTGCATGTTACAATATGGCATTTTAAAAATTAGTACATTATCTTTCTAATGATACCTAACAAGCTAGGTTATATTCAAAACCAGGCTCAGCAGATAACTTATAAGAAGACAATTTTAACAAAAATGCATGCAAATCTGCAATACTGTTATTTGCGGTACCCTTCAAAATATGACTGTTACAGCTGTAGATTCCCAATATGTTTTCTGTTAAAAGTCTATTTTATATTTCTGACATGTCCCTGTACCTTAAAAAATAGATTTAATAGCAAAAACGGCCAGATATTTTTGTCAAGCTAAACAAATTGTAGAATTTTGTTTTAGCTATGACTGCAATTTTCAATGTAAACTTTGGGGTATGGGGTAAGTTTCGGTTATATATCATGAAAACTAGAGAAGATATTGCCTGTTACAATATGTCATTTCAAAGATTAGTAAATTATCTTTCTAATGATACCTAACAAACCAGGTTATATTCAAAAACTAGCTCAGCAGATAACTTGTAAGAAGACAATTTTAACAAAAATGCATGCAAATTTGCAACACTGTTATTTTGCGGTACCCTTCAAAATATGACTGTTACAGCTGTAGATTCCCAATATTTTTTCTGTTAAAAGTCTATTTGATATTTGTGACATGTCCCTGTACCAAATAAAATAGATTTAATAGCAAAAACGGCCAGATTTTTTGTGTCAAGCTAAAAAAAAAAATTGTATAATTTGGTTTTAGCTTTGACTGCAATTTTCAATGTAAACTTTGGGGTATGGGGTAAGTTTTGGTTATATATCATGAAAACTATAGAAGATATTGCATGTTACAATATGTCAATATGTCAAAGACTAGTGACTTAACTTCTTAATGATACCTACAAGCCAGGTTACATTAAAAAAAGCTCAGCAGATAACTTATAGGAAGACAGTTTTAACAATTATGTATGCAAATCTGCAACACTGTTACAGCTGTAGAGTCCAACAATTTTTTCTGTTAAAAGTCTATTTCACATTTTTGTCCCTGTATCAAATAAAACATATTTCAGACAAAGCATTGCATTTTTTTATGCCTAGCTAAAAAAATTGGTAGAATTTGAGTTTTACTGTAATTTGCAATGTTAAATTTTGGGGTAAGGGGTAAGTTTTGGTTATATTTGACAAAAACTGTAGATGATATTGCATAGTGCAATATGTCATCTTAAATACGAATAGATTTCCGTTCTAATGATACCAAACAAGTGAGGTTATGTTAAAAAAATGAGCTCAGCACATGACTTACAAGGAGACAGATTTGACGAAAATGCATTTGGCTTGGAAAATCGTGATTTTGCGGTACCCTTCAAAACATGACCATAACAGCTATTGCGTTCCTATATTTTTCTGTTAAAATTCAATTTCGTATTATAGGGATCCCAAGGGTTCTGAAAAATACAGGTTTGTTATCCTGTGGGGTGCACGTAGACCCCTCTAAAAGTTCACGGTGCACTATGTCGCCCTAATATTTGTTGCATCACACCCCGAATGAGCTGCTTCAGAGATGTCTTTCATCATGTATCCCATCTTATTTACACCAAGAGGTTAGTTACAAACCCACACTTTACCTGTGTATCAAAATTCAGTCTTCAGTCTTTGAAACAAAGTTGACTGTTTCGGTTTTTCTCGAGGGTGTATGGTTTAGATAGGTACGTTCAAATGCACCGACCGGGCAATTTTCGAAATTGCTGGTTTAGGGGCCCCTTTTACGACCGCTATCAGAGCTAAAACAGTATTTTAGCATCGGTGGAATGAGCTCTCGTCCAATCAGAATGGCACATGGTAGCATGATATAATATAATACTCATTTGACCAACTTTGCAAGGGAAAAATTATCTCATCCTCTCCGATGCAATTCCATGTTACCCTGTATCGGACAATCACGATGGCGACTGTTAAAACAAGAACCAAATAATAAATGTCATCCGTAGTGTTTCTTGAATACGAAGAAAATTCCTACCGCATGTTTTGGTCTGAAACCCCTAATGAAACGAAATCCAACAGTAAAACATATAATGAAGAAGTTATAAAAGATTTCTCTAAACCCCGAGTCTACAATCAGGATGAAAATTTGAATTGTACAGCAGTAAGACCTATAATATAATATTGAGCAAATAGAGAAAAAATATTGTTTAGGAACCAACATAATTTCAATTCACAAGAAAAAGAGCTGCAACTAGAACCTTTAAAGCGTTTAAAAGAAATGAATTATACTATATGTCGGCCCGATGTGGTAATCGCACACAACCTGTACAATCTGCACAGATTATACTGTCCTCTGTGTACCAAAGTTACTATGGTTGCAATTGCATTTTAACGTACCACAAGACCATTGAAGATGATCACACATCTAATTGGTGTATACTCACGCCCTTTGTAAATTTATGCAAAGTTTATCATGCAAAGTGTTTCAGTAAGCATTGTTTGATATGCAAATTATGTTAATGCAAAAGATCAGATGATCCTTGCATAGCAATGGTAATGTTGACATGCCGAAATTCATAAACAATAACAAAAGGTAGTGAATGTGCTTGGTAGTTCTCTTCCTGTCCCCATGTTTGAAGTCAATTTCCAACATAAAATAACAATATCGAAATAGTGTCCCTATGTCTGGCTCGCCTGTTAACAGATGCCCGGCTATGTCGATTATAGCCTAGAATCCTATTCGTCCGCTTGCCTCCGTACCTCCGACCCACACCTGTCTAGTCTCGTGAGCAGTATTTCAAGCCAGAGTCGTAAAAACTACTCATTTGAATGTCAATGGTCACCAACTGAGACCGTGACGTCACTAGCTTCCCTTGCAAAGTCTACCTCCATGGAGGCAAAAGAAAGAAACCTTGGAGGTTAAAGAAAGATTTCTCTCTTTTACCTACATGATGTGACCAAACACAGTAGAAGCGAGACTTATACTGTCTATGATGTGACCAAATGGGCGGTCGAAAGGTAGCTCCATGGTAGAACAAACACCCGGATTTTCGTCCTTTAAAATTTTTGCCAATGTATGTTGCGAGAATTCGTTCGGTTTTTCGATGCAAAAACCTAGAAGTCAGCTAAATTTCGTAAACCCGGACAGGCAATCGCGTAGATTTCTCACAAGCCTGTGTCATTTCACTGTCAAACGCGTGAATTTTGACCGATATGCAGATCAGTACTGCATTGGTTGTTGTTGCGACATGATGGCTCCACTCATGCAAACATGGATAGGGACAGTTCGCTGAAATCGTCAGTGTCTGAGCCACCCGTCAGAATAAGTATTGCAGCTGCTTTTGAACAGCAATTGCATCAACATAAATGTGATAGAAGCTTGAGAAATGATATTTTGGGGACACAGTTAATTACATTTGTAACTTCTAACCATAATATAAGAGATTTGCGCTGTGTAAATTGTCAGCAAAGTCTTCAAACAAAGAGTTGCATCACTTGTAGGATTGTGTTGTAGGAATGTAAGTGTGAAGTGTTTCATAAAAAGACGAGATGGAAAAGCATAATGATACAAATAGAAAGATGGCTGCTTCTCATGAGAATGGCACAAATGACTGGTTGAACATTTGCGATACTGCCAGACGAAGACTCATTGCACCATGATTGCTTTCAGACATGATATTGGATGTATGCCGTGTCAGAAACGGTAACCACTTCGGCTAGAGGTCAGATTGCTAATGGGATTCATGAAATCACAGCCCCTCTACAGCCAGTATAGGACTGTGGCATATTGTACTACTAACATGTCAAAATATCTCTATTACTGCGGTGGTCTACAGGCAAAAAATATTTTAGAGGCTAAAATAATGGTACCTCTATGGTCGTCATCACAAGAAATGTAGTGTAATTTTGCGCGCTTCTCTTGTCCAATCGTCGCGGCGTTTCGTACTTTGTCATCGTTGCATGAAGGCGAGACTTTAAAAAAATGTTTAAATATCGGATATTTACAGTATCGAAGTTTGACGTCCAACACATTTCCGCCATTCATCTAATATCGATACTAGGAGATGTAAAAGAGGTCTTTTTCGCTAGCTTTCTTTTTTAGCTAATTTAGTTGATTACGCCATGCCCAAAACAACAACTTTTAAAATCAATCTACATGCCCTGGGGTAAAGTTCTACCCATATCTCACATTGAGTATTGCACGCTGTCGATGGTCATAAACACAGTCCCCGTCGACGGAGGTTGTTATAAGCTAGTAAAAGTTGCAGGTTGGTGCCCTTAAAGCCAAGTCGGTCGATTTTTTTTTATTTTTTATTTTTTTTCCTTTTTTTTGCCTTTCCGGAGTTCACACGAAGGTTTATCTTGGTGTTTCACACCTCTAAAGCTCTCCTTGAAAATAATTGTGAATTGCGAGGGATTCAGTGTATACAATTGAGGTAAATCCATGGTGAATACATAATGGCTATACCGCTGAACTACCTCACTCGGTACCATTTTTCCACTGACCATACCAGTTAGTCAATCGTTAAAGGCAGTTCGTTTTATGGCTGCGAGAACAAAGGCGGTTCGGGGTGAATTTTATCAAAGTCATTATCATTACCTAACGTGATGTCCCCTAAAATTGAGAGATTTGTCTGTCTCGGCAGCGATGTAATTTATTCCGATCAGATTTACATTTTTTTCAACTTACAACTTCCAGGGAGCTAAAACGTGTATTACATCCATGCAAAAACGTAGAAGACAAATAGACACATTTTTGAAATTTCATGAATTGTCGTTAAACTTATGCATAGTCAACGTGACAGGAAGAGCAAAGTATGTCACCGTTCGTCTATGAATACAAATCTGTTCATCGACTTCGAGTAATGCACATTGTCGTCTTATAACCGTTCAACCAGTCCCCCCTTCCCGTTTAGTTTCCTGTCAGCCAGATGCAACAACTCGTGACGAATCTGAAGATTTCTAATTTTGTCAAATGAATGCGGGAATTGTGGGAAGATCGTAGAGCGATTGTATATAAAGCGATGTTTGTAACCTTGCAGGATTTAAACTACTCAGTGTACTTTGCTTAAGGTAGAACGCACCTGGGGGACAGAAATTCGGGCCTTCAAATTTTTTCAACTTTCTTCTGACCTACCACTTGTGGGGGCTCATTTTGAAGCTCTTGGCGAAAGAAAAGTTTTAACCGTCTTAGTTTTTTGAAAATCGAAAATTTTATTTTTTCCCATAGAGTTTACACAGGGATGGCGGCCATTTTGAATTTCAAATATCGAGAAATCGCAAGATATTTGTCTCTCTAGTACCAAAGTTTGCACGGTGACCCCTGATTTTTATTCTTGCTTTGGTAAGAGAATGGTTCAAAGTTTCACTGAGGAAAATATGAGCAAAAGTTTAAGTCTTTCACTTTCGAGGTGCATATTACCTTAATAAACTAACATGGACATCTATCTAGTCAACTGCAACTTTATTTCATTCCTGGGATGAAATACATGTACGTGTTCTTCCCAGAGGGTGTTAGAGTGCTGGGTCTAAAATCCTTTTATTTTGCCGATATCATATCAACTAACCCGATAACCTATCCGATATCTTATGAAACTGTACCTCCTTAAACTTGAATTTTTCACGTCTGCCATTGTTTCTCTATTCGTAAAATCAGCGTCTTTTGTAAACAATGTAACATCGCATTGTATTGTATTGAATGTATGCTACAGTCGATGTTCGCCCTTTCAAATCTTGCCCTGCTTGAGCGATTGACACGACAGCAATGCTATTGCTAAGGTAGACATATGAATGAGATATCGGCTGTAGCAAAATAGACGTGAGGCAAAGAACGGTCCTTTAGAGGGACCGTGGTTTTGACGACGCTCTCCGATGCGGCAGATCACTAGTAAAATGATTGTTATGGCTACTCATAAATCTGGCCGCAGTTTTTCAGAGCTGTTTCATCTTTTATGAATTTATATATCTTCCAAAATGACAATTTCGCTAGCATTAACAGATGCGTGACGAACAAGCACCCAATGGAAACTGAACTTCGTTTCGAGCGGCACCGTGACTAAGCAGCCACGAGTATCAGTACAGCCCATAGGTAACCGACCAGTGCCGAAGAATGCCGAAAATCAACCGAGCAACATTTCAATGATTCGGGAAACGCGAAATATGCTGTTGAAAAGGTTGTTATCGTTCAGCTTTGTCGGACAATGGAAGTCTATTTTTGAACATTCATGGTCGGACTATATCCGGTTGGCAGGCACGCGACAGATTTTTGGGCGAAGGTATTTTACGTTATCTCATTTTTTAAAGCACGACACCGACATTATTATTATTATTATTATTATTATTAATTATTATTATTATTATTATTATTATTATTATTATTATTACAAGTTTAGGGGCTATAAGTATGATATAGAAATCTAATAACAGTTCATTGAAGCTGTGTGGGAATTCTGAAAAAGAGATGTTGTATATTTTAATTTTGTCAATAGGGGTGACTTCCAATTGTTTTACGTGCAGCGCAGAATTGTTCATCATACTGTACGGAGAGAGGGGGATATCATTAAGCCAAGGGGTAATTAAATGCTTGTCAGAAAAGTGACACCAAGCAGTTTACGCGAAACCAGCAGGCCTAGGCTTTTAACTTTTGTGCGAACTTTACGGATACACGTTCAATCGGTTCAATTTAATTTTGTTTTTAGTTTTCTTCCATCAAAAGTCACGACTATGAAAAAGATTTCCGATATAAATTAAAAATCTCTCTCTCTCTCTCTCTCTCTCTCTGCAGTGAAATTGCTATGCTGCGACCACCGAACGAATATTTTCCATACAGTAGGGTTAATATTAAAAGTTCATTTTATAAATCTAACTTAATTGCTTAAGTTAGGTCTCAGAACCCCTCACCCCAAACCCCAACTCTAATAACTGACCTAAAATTGAAAAACATCTCAGACACGTATCCTGTACTAATTCTTTCATAAACGTACCAATGTACAATGGATT
>LD348245.1:157199-192019 GCA_001465055.1 Ptychodera flava
TCCCATACCATTTCGAAAATTCCACCAAACCATGTGTATAGTATGTGCCATCATGACACTGGAGGCAGTAACAAGGGCATCGTTATGTGTGATGTAATCAAAAGTTCTTTGAGTGGTCATTACCGGCAGAGATGAGTCATTTATTGAACGTTCCTCAGATTACTTTATTATGCAAGTCACAGGCCTGATGTACCCGTTGCATCAATGTCATTCCACAGCTACCTAGACCACAGCTACCTAGACACCAAAGATTATAACAAAATGGACAAGCGGGTACTGTGTCATCAACGATGACTTGTTAAAATTAACTCATTTGCTAAGCGTTTTATAATTGCTTTCTTTAGTTTAAGTGAATTATATCATTTTTATTTATTTCTAACGACGCCATTTTAACGTCCGTTTCCATGGAAACGAGCTTGGTGACCCCTATTTTTTATTTCATTTTTGCACTTGCAAAACTTCCAAGAATATTTGTGCAAAGTTTCAAGAAAATGACACCACAACCTAATTTTGACGTAATTCGTAGTACTTCACCTTAATGCGTATTGAAGTAACTCAGCATAGCAACACCTATCATTTTCGGAACAGTGTCTATGATGAAGGTTTTTCGTTGATGAAACAGTGTGTAACAGTGTCTTTTTCGGTACATTTAAACTAAAGCTGATGTTCCACGCGTGTTGTACAAAATATCTAAAAGCTGCCCGCAATACAATAATCCTCGGAACAACTTCCCGTCGAGTCAGAAGATCTACTGTTGCTCAAAGCCATGGGATGGCTGTTTATACTTCTGCATGATGCTGGTACTTTTTCGTTGTCCTGAGCGTAGCGTCCATGAAACTGTTTTGATTCTAGCTTTGTTTGTGATTCGGATTTTGGAAGTATCATAGGATAATTACGTTAGGACAATTACGTAATTTGTACCTGGTCAACGGTAGGCAAATACCGCAGCTGGCTTCAGAAGGTCATTCATCGGCCCTGCCTTGTCATTTACCTGCAGGCGATCCGAAGTAGTAGATATTTTCTCGGTCTGTTCCCATTTCACACCAAAACAATGCATACCAAAAAAACACGGAGGAAAGTTTTCAGAGAATGTTGTTTTAGGCATGGCATATACACTTTAAATCCGCTAATTCAAGATGCCGCTAATTAAATCTTTTTCCCATTACTATGGTCAAGATGTATATTCAGCTGTGTTTTCTGTTGTTCTGGGAGCCCAGTTTGATTTTTCTTTGAATGAGTGTTGTTGCGATTGTTTGAGTCTCATAAAGTATAGAAGTCTTATTTTTCGATGGTATTTTTGAAATCATAATTTAGTTGTTTTGTGTTTGGTTTGTTGCTGTCATAATAAATTTTAGGCCTTTTAAATTTGCCTAGCATTATTTTTCCGATTTTTGGTAGTTTGTGCGACGATGGCTTTTTTCCTGAATTTCATGTTTTTGGGATGATGGTTGGGTGTTCATCGTTATATTCGGAATCATTTTGTGTCTCACACTGTTGAGTAATTTCCATTCTGGCGAATGTGTAACGGTAGGATGCAAATTTGGGCTCTTTTTATGATAGATAGATAGGAAGTCTATTGTTTAAGAAGTGTGTTGTGATTGGTAGGTTATCAAAGCTAGATTTTATGTTATTGGTTGTTATTTCAGGCGATATGATTGGTTTGTGTGTTTGACCCGACGAGCCTTTTGTTTCTTAGCGCTGAGGAAAGATAGGTGTCTCGGGTTTTAAAAAGACCATGGCGTTTTCCCCAACACTTTTAGTATTGTTGTAATGGTGATTTGATATTTACTAGGATAAGTACTAGGACCTAACATGATTGTCATATATACAGTGAAAAATTCAATAATACCTTGTAATAAGAGACAACTAGAGATGATCATTTGGATTGAAAGCAAAACGGGCGGCCCCATTACTATCAATTTTAACCCTAGCATTGACATTACACGGTTTACCAGAGTAAGACTACTGGAGTGTTCACTTTAGGGAGAGTTCAGTTATTACGGCTGGGGCCGGGCCGGTAAAATCCTGGGGTCACCTTAAATTTGAAAACTGCTAAAGGGGGTCGTGTATTTCTCAAACAGCTAAGAGGGGGGTCACTTAATTTTCATAAGTATCCATCCAGTCAAAAAGCAGTTTCAGTGTTCAGAAATATTCCGGGAGATAAAAATTATTCGCTGGATTATTTTATTCTCTGAAGTCATTTAACTGTAAATCTGGACAAAAGTATAATGATCTTTCACATGAACATAGTAACTTTGCAACTCTGAGACTTTTCTAATTGTAAATGGAGCTAACTGAGGGCAATTAACAATTCATATTACTTACACAGTAGAGATATAGCAAAGTTTTGTCAGGGCAATTATTTAACAGTTACCTGTAGACTTCTAGTACCATGAAAAGTGAAATTATACTTTTAGGTGAAATTCCTATATCATAGTTGTTGTCAATATTTGAACTTCCAAATACCCTATTTGAATGAAGTACATTTGTATCAATTATCCCATATATAGTGGATGAATATTTTAAGTGAAATTCCAAAATCAGATTTCTTGTACACATAATATGCACTTTTAACCATCATATTCTAACCGAGAACAATTATGTTAACTATTCACATCTGAATACGCACAAGTATAGCAAGTTTTTCATTGGAAAAAAATATTAACAATTTTATCATAGACTCCCATGTATTGTTGATAAACATTTTTGGTGAAATTATAATGTCAAATTTTTTGTTCACATACCAGTTGTAACAACCCTATACCAATTAAGTATATTATGTCAATTATCAAATTTCTATAAGTGTATGATATAGTATATAGTATATAGTGTATACATATATACATATATATATATATATATATATATATATATATATATATATATATATATATATATATATATATATATAGTATTGAGCAATTGATCACATAGTTTCTCATAGACTACCATGTATAGTGAATCAACATTATCAACAGCTGATTACCAATTAAATCCAAATATTGCGATCCAGCTGTAATTTCTATCCCTTTGAGGGATAATTTCAAAATTATAGCAAGTCCGAAGGGGAAATTCGAACATTAACACCTTATGAGTTTGCAAAGAAGGTCACTTGAAAAAATCTGAGAATCGTATATTTTTGGATTCTATTGCGCCCCCTGGTGTTTGTGTCTGTAGCTTTTCTCAAGCAATTTGGGGGGCGGGGGTCATGAAATTTGTGTTATCTTAAAGGGGGGTCATCAATATTTTAGTGCAATGGGTAGGGGGTTCACTTATTTTGATCGGTGCGCAGGAAGAATTTGCTGGCCAACCCCCGGCCATAATAACAGAACGCTCCCCAAAAATTTCTGGCATAACATAACATCGACGAAAAATGTAATACAATATCAAGAAGGGGGCCAACGGCAAGATAAGAAGACCAAAGCAATACGTCTAGGTAACTACAATATTGTTGCAGCAAAAAAAATCAATTTTGAAAAACATCTGCAGACAAGCCGTGTTTATTTAATTCCAGCTAAAGGTGTTAAGGCCTTTTTCATGGTACAGGTAGCTTTGCTGACCTCGTCGGTTTTTTCAGACAGGTGCGAGGACAACCCTGTGACAAAAGTACTTTGAGTCCGAAGAGATCTGATTTCATGACAGTCACCGAATACATAACTCATTCAGATGCCGTCGATGTGACTGGAAATTATGTTTCAAGTGCCTCAGGTGGGAGTCCGTATATACAGTCAAAAACCTCAGACTGTCTACAAATACTTCCCATCCGAGATACAAAAGAAATAAGTGAAAAGGTCACCTATGAAATTAAAACAGCTCTTTTTCATGCCATTGAGAGGACTCAGAAAATATGAGTTAAATGCGTATTTGGATAACAGATCAGGACGGAAATATAGTCAATTACAATAACTGGCACCCCAGCTTTTGCATCGCATTGCTGTAGCTAGCGCTAGCAGGCTAGCAGCACAGTGAAGCAGGCTAGCGAAGCACAAACCATCTTATGATTAATCCCCTAGCAATATAGATCATTTCATTTTTTTTTGTGGCTGGGCTGATAATAATCCGAGAATTGCATAGTTGACACTGTTGCTGACGCTGTCGCAGTCACTTCTTCCAGGATTTCTGCATCTGTATCTCTTTATTCGGTGGCAGCATGTGCATCTTTGGCCTTATTTTCTCTTTCCCAATCAGCCTGGAGTAATCTTTTTTTCTGACCAGTCATTGCGGTCACCTTCAAATTTTTCATGTCGGATTTTTTCCTTATTCAGTGCAATGCTGCTCCAACTCAGTTTTTGTTCTATTATGTTGTCTCTTGTGAATGCCAATGCATTTAATACAGCTCCAAGAACTATCATTCTCACATTCCTGGCTACTGGGAGTGAGGGATCGACAGTGTGGGAAAAATCGATCCCACACTCTTAGAAAACGTCTCTCACTCTGCAGTATATATTACACAAGCTCTGATTGGATGTAACAACCTTTCATTCCACGTGCAAAATATTAACCAATAGCACGATGAGTAACACATGGACCAGAACATCAAAGTAAGCAGGTCAGAGTACGGGGGCAGACGACAGCGTTGTCATCACAATTACATGTGGTTGGATGCATGGCGGCCGCGGTGTGGTATGCATAGAAAAACGCAAACCATGTGGCGACCGCTATGTATCAGACCACTCGTAACTGTGGTTGTCATGACTTTGGATTATGTTGTGCTTTGTTTGTGACCCCAGGATGGTGAGAGACTCACAAAAGTCCGGACAAATTTTCTAAATAACTGGTGAACATAGGCCACTTTTAACACACACGGCCATTTTTTTTCTGGTGGGCATTTCGTCCATAGTAGAAGTTGAAGTATCAGCAATGGACCTCGCCACAAAGTTTGCATTTAAGTGGCAAGGAGTAATGTAGATGGCCATGAAAGTAGGATAGTCGCCTACATAGTTATACATTCAATGTTATTAGAGTGAATTTAACTCATTTTGAGGTCACGTGAGAAAAAGAATCTCACACACCAAGGACCTGCAATCAGATTTCTCACACTCGTTGGGGATATTTTGTCTCACACTTGCCTGTGGCTCGTTTGAGACAAAATATCCCCAACTCGTTTAAGAAATTTGTTCCCAAGTCCTTGGAGGTGTGAATTTCTATTATTCCTACTGCTGCAGCCATGGTTAATTGCTGCTACTATCTTTTTACATTATAAAGTATAAGGTTCTGCAGGAATAATATTTTTCTGTTGAAAGAGATCTTTGGTCGCAACCACAGCAGCAGTCGCTCCCCCTAATTTGCTAATTGAGTGAGATTTGGACAGCTCCGATCACCTAATTCTATCTTCATAAATTTGCTAGAGATCATTAGAAATCCCATCGTAAGTCCCGCGATCACAATACCATCATAAAATGTGTTTACAACTGTTTTAGTATCTATATTTGGTTGCTGTGTATAAAAAGAAAACTAAAAATAAATACGTTGAGAGTGCTGTCGCATGAACATGTGTTAATCCATCTTGTACATTGCAGAGGGACAGCCGACCACGGCCATCAGCTTAGCTGTAGCGGGCCTAGTGGGCAATGGTGAATGCGTAGGCAGGCGCGTAGGCTGACAAGTATGCCGAGCCTGCCCTAAAATATACTCCTAGTGCAGTTCATGAAACCCCTATAACACCTAAAACGAGATAACAATTATTATATCAGCAGTTGCGTCGTGGCGCTATTGCATTGCTGGGTTATCAGTGAGTAGACAGAGCTGTCAGCGACATCAGTATCTGCCTTTGTCAGCTTCTTGAATTTGTTCTTCTCTTCCATTCTGCTATTTTCTTCCCTGTAGTCACTCTCCCCGAGTGCTTTAATGTCATTTTCTCTATGTTCTTCTTCGGGGCTTGTGGCTGGGCTATTAGCAGAGCCATTTGAGGTGTTGTTTGCGGGGCCGTTTGCTGGGCCGTTCCATTTTGTGAGGCTGTTCTAGTTTGCTGGGTGGTTTGCTGAGCCATTCCGGTTTGTGATGATGTTGAATCCATTTATTTAAGGTATTATATTAAATCCGATTTTTTTTTTAAATCTACATGTTTACCTTTAATGATTGCAATACGCATCATAAACTATGGTCTTTGGGTTAAACAGAGATATAAATACAGAAATCAAAGAAAGTGCCAGGCCAGGGTCCTCAAAGGACGAGGACCGCGACGCCGTGCAGTGGCAGGACCGACCCTCCGGCTCGCGTGAGCTGACTCACACAGCAGACGCAGACACAGACACTGCTAGCACCGGTGCAAACCACCCTGCTGTCACCGGCGCAGAGCCCATTCATGAATTCGGCAAAATTGGTTTGTTATCTTTGGCCATATTCATTGGATTTGTATACAGTATATAGATAAAATGTCTGCAACCCCGCTCCAACCACCATTCAACACGATTATAACTGGGCCGGCAAATTGTTGCAAAACAGAATATGTGATGAATCTCCTCACCGGACCGTACCAAGGGAAATTTGAATACATACTCTTCATTTGTCCGGCATTCATGAACAATAAAACATATAAGAAAACATTCATATTTATGGATGATAATGTGTTTGTGTTTTCGGTTAGACTCGATGCTGTGAATGAAACGCTAGCCTTCATACATAAGGAATGGTCCGGTACAGACACTCTCATAATCCTCCATGAATGCACCTTATCCAAATATATGAAGAAGCAAAGTGATGTTTCAGTCACACTTTGTTTCAGTGATGATGGATTATCTGTCAGGGTTCTGACTAACAATATACTAGTATCAGTAAACCCTTCAGGGAAAACATACAGATGTTAGTACTTTTTTATACACCGATCAAGGCAGACAACAAGACTATTATAAAAGAATATGGAATGGAGATCTCAGAACAGGAGGCCTAGTTTGTCAATTTAAAATATGCCATTCAGTAAACTTGTATTTTGTTTATGACACCGGTATGATATATTTTTCGTATAAATAGTAGTAATATGACATTAAACTGGTCCAATAATCATTTCCATTCAAGGTAATATATTACCAGGTCCATGGAACAATTGTGATTTACAAATTTAAGTAGGACCATCCTGAACCACTGATAATTAGTGGTGGTAGCAGGTGTCCGGAATGGGTAAGCGTACCCTGCTAGCATGCTACGCCCGTCAGGATTGGTCCCAAAATTGTCTAAATATTGTATGAAAAGATACAGGATATGAATCACTGTAATACGTCAAAGCCAGGAATGCTGTCGTTAATCATTTGTGTTTCCGAGGTGTCATATTTGGCCACAATGTCGTCATATCGACCGTAGAACTATACATAAACCGGTCCCTCACAACTGCTCTGGCCGGTGGCGCGTCTTTGTATCGGAGATACCATATTCCTCCAATTCTAAGACCCGGGGTCAGCAACATGAAATGGTTGTAATTATCAGGGGGTCTTATAATCGAGCCATCCCCTGTTTTGAACGAACACTGCTAATTTATGCTAATTTATTCACGTCAATTCAGCATGACTCAAGACTTTCACACATTTTTTGGCAGAACGTACTAAAGCTTACTTATATGAGCAACATCTGACAAATTATTCTCGAGAATACACAAAGTCGAAAGTACGTATAAATGGTAACCGTTCCTTCAAAGATATAACACAGCGATCTAGCGATGACTTCCCAACCTAACTGACGAGTTGTTTTTTGATCGCTGATAAAATTTCAACTGCTCAAATAATCCCTGTCTGATCAAATGATTTGTGAGGTGAAATAAAACTTTGAAACAATTCTTGAAAGACATAGACAATTCAAATTACAAGTCGATCATGTTTTCACCAGATAGGCACCGTGCAGTTAATTCATGGCATATACAATATATGCATTTGCTGCACGTAAAAATAACCAACCTTTTCTTTCAATCTAACGTCTGTGTCGAGAAAAATAATGATATGGCACTGAAATTCATGGTTCAACGGTAAGAATTCATGATCCAAGGTGAAAACTGTTAGCTACAAACAGTAAACCCGTGCATGAAATGGTAACACAGACATCGTGGATCAGCTTGCAGCATGCAGCAAAGCAATATGGCGGTCACTGTGGACTATTCTATTATATTGAGCAGGGGCCGCAGAAGTTTAACAATGGAACGATACAGAAAGAAAAGTATAAGGACAAAATTTAGTTTTGCCTGCCGTTCCTGTAAAATAAATTTCAATGTTACATCATTTTAGCATCTTTAATGATTTTTCTAGGTCTTAAATGAAACTTTAACCACTAAATAATTTACAACACTATGCTCATGCGTACACACCCTGCCTAACAAATAGTGTCTCCATAAAAGGTCTTCAATAGACTCAAAGAAAGGCCAAACAACCTTGAAAGTGTCAATGGGCAATCAGCAATATCAGCCGTCCTTTGTAAATATGCATGTTAAGGCTCTTCTAAATCGTTAGATGGCCAGTCAGCAACAACTTCGTATTAGTGATCATTGAAGTCATACTATCATCAATTTTTGAGTTGTGATTTGTTGGCTTTTCGAACTAAAATAGGGAGGGGTCTTATACACGGATGTATAGCATTTCTGAAAATCTTCTAAAAGTGGGGGAGGGTCTTATACTCGGAGGAATACGGTAGATTAACAATGGCAACCCGACAGACTTCAGACAGATGAGGGACAGGAATTCACTAACCAGCAAATGCAGAAATGATTTGAGGAGTCGGGTGTTCACTGGTTTCACACATACAGTGATGAAAAAAACCAGTGTTGTAGAACGATTCCATAGCAATTTGAAGACCCTGATGTGGAAATACTTCACATACGAACATACACACCAGTGGATCCGTATTCTACCACAACTTTTCAAGAACTACAACAACACCGTACATGGAAGTATCAAAATGAAACCTATCGATGTAACAGAGGAGAATGATTGGCAGGCATTTAATACATTCTATGGTCATGAGATGGCGGCCATGGGCGCCGCCCCTGCGTTCAAGCTGGAAGAATGGGTCCGAATTACTAAATACACGGGCACTTTGAGAAAGGATATTTACCTAAATGGACTGAGGAGATCTTTATAATTACAAAAGTTATCTTCTCAGCTGGACTGGGAACGTAGCCCAATACAAGATAAAAGACCTGAATGGAGAGGAAATACTCTGCACTTTCTATTTCGATGAACTGAATGGATTCTTCATAAGGACAGCACCGATGGGGAGCTGTACAGAGTCGAGCAAATTCTGAAGACGAAAAAGGTGAAAGGAAAGAAATACTATCTAATAAAATTGAAAGGTTATCAAGAAAGTTCAATAGTTTGGACCCAGAGGAAAATGTTATTAGAAATACCTAACAGCTCTTCCTGGTACTTGGGCAAGTACTTACACAAGTACTTACTATGTAATTATGAAAGTTATTCAATAAGTACCATGGAGTAGGTCCTAATTTCAAAAACGTAGGTGTCATTTTGTTACTCTACCCCCCTGGTCAAGTATTTATCATGTATTGTAGTGTTCACTTATTGCATCCTTATAGGCTGTATGTTGATGAGGAGGCAGACAGTTTTCTGGCGCATCACATATTAAGTTTGCAAGATCTTCAAAGCAATTTCTCATGTTGCCCTTCTGCATTCTTTCGAGCCCCTTTTTTCAGCTTTCTTGAGAAGATCTGTTTGAAATACAATATAGTTAACTGCCATGAGGCATAAACAAGTCACAGAATCTGGGTCCTTCGGCATCCCAGGTTCCTGTAAGTCAAATGGAGCATTGTAGGCGCATACGGTTTCACAGGCATTAAGAAGTTTGCAGATGTTCTTAAGTGAGACCCAAGGTTACTCCAATTGTTCTTGGTTAGGTGGATAATAAGCTTTCTGCAGTTCATCTTCCTTAACACCATCTACAGTTCGTTACCACTCTAAATTTAGAGGTTCGTTTGTGCAATCGCAGATTGGATGACCTCGGTGAACTTTGATATGCGCATGCCTATTCAATCCCAGAATGCATCAAACAAATTACAGTGGGAATCTATGTACGTACGTGTTACCTACGTTATCTGATGCGGTAATGGACGATGACCGGCCACAGTGCAGCCGGGTAATGAATTACAGTCAACTCAAACCCTTCCCAACCCGCCAAGAACCAACTTGCCCAATTCCAACTCGCCCGATACCAAGTCGCCCAATTCCAACTCGCCCAATGTCAAGTTGCTCGTTGTTTGAGATTTAGTTGTAGATTCCATGTACGCAAACCCGATGGCCCGAGGCCAGCTAGCTCTGCCCATGTGGTGGGAGGTTGTATAATGCCGGTTACACACAGCCCTGCCATGCAGAGCTAGAGGCCAGCTATTTTCATGCCGAGCCAGTAACTCGTAAAAGACGGTCCTACTGTTCCTAAAGACATGAGCCAGTAACTGCAGTAACTTTCCCTATACGTAGAGAAACCGAACGAAATTTATTCTTTCAAGAGATTTGCAAAACATGAAATTCGCATAAAAAACTTTTCCGCGTTGGCACATATTTCAAGCCCTAGCCGCACCTATGATTATCAATGTTAGAAATATTTGTTGTAGGCTGTCTCAAGAAATAAAACTTTTTTTACGTACCAAGTACTCATAAAAATTGCAAAATAGTATCGGGCGAGTTGGCATCGGGCAAGTCGGTATCGGGCGAGTTGGAATCGGACGAGTTGGAATCGGGCGAGTTGGTTCTGGGCGGGTTGGAGAAGGTGCAAGTTGACTGATACCCAGTAGGCTAATAATGCCGGGACCGATCACTTAGCGAAGGTATTTGTTTACACACCGATCTCAAGCTGATTTAGACCTCAATGTTCGCTTTGCCATATATTTTCGTCCGTGTTCATAACTGAGCGCCCATTCCTTGGTAAATTCCCGTGGACAATTCATTGGTATTATCACTGTATGTACTATAATGATGAAGTTTCGGAATGCGAATTAAGTTGAACTTGAAGGCGACGTGCAAAGTAACTGATTTCACTCCGTGCCCAATGTGTCTAAGTCGGTTCTGAATGTGTGACATACACATGTTTGACTAAAAGCAGTGTATCTGTATTAAAACCTGTATCTCGAGCATGCTGAAGCTTAACATATTTATGATGTGGTTTAACTTTATAAGGGACAGTAGAAAGGACGAAGTCAATGTCAACCCCTACCCACGTACTACTTTAGTGTGGGGTATTTGGAAATAATCTTATGAAGTTTGATAAATGCCTCAACCCCGGGAAGACAACTTGGAAACATTCAGTCAATAAACATAGCTCTTTATCAAAAATCTGCACTTCCAAAGTCTTTGAACCATCCACAGTTCGGCGATCATCAATTTCGCTGGCTTGACCAGGCAAAACGAATACAATTTGGAAGGGTAACCGATTTTCAAAATGTCCCCTAATGTTCCCCATCGACGTAGCTCAATAAAACTGCCATCCTTTGTTCATCTATATTTATCGATTGAATAACTTGAATGACATTGCACAAAAACACTTTAGTACGCGAAAATGGGACATTTTTGAACTGCAGGTGCTTGACCAGTCACTGCCGATACTGAAAACATTGAGGTCACGATCGCACTACGTCAAACAGAAAGCTCAAAAAGTTGGCAAATTACGACTTATCATGCTCTCTTGCTGCCATGATGTTGTAGTGAGGTTATTCACGAGGTTAACCACGACCGAATTTTTCCTAACTTGGCCTTGCATAGCGTTAAAACAAAGGCCGAAATTAGCCGATGTCCCAAACCAGACACAAGGACTTCGAAGTCAGTGACGTTATCGAGTTGAGATCTGGGCATGCGCAGTCATTCGAAAACGACCCTCCAAATTAAGAGTGGCAAAGAACTGATCTATGAAAAATCACAGGCTGCAACCGTCCCAGGCACTTCCAAAGTCAAAAGCTTGTGGAGAATCTATGAAACTCGGCCACCTTCAGGCTTGCTATGACTGCATATTAGAAGCAGCGAGTGCTGCCTCGGGGCAGAGTCACATCGCTGACACAATGCTTATTTTTTTAACAATTGAGGCAGTTGGGTCATACTGCCGGCCCCTAGTAGAACTTCTATTAGAATTACTTTAAAATTTAGTATCTCCTCAAGAACGAGACCAGACACGTGTGTTACGGTGTGGTAACATAATTGAAGGAACGAAATACAAAACAACAATCAAACCTCCCGTATGGCTGCTTTTGAGCCCATTGACAATGCACTAGGCTCATCAAACTTTGAGACAGGGCAAAGCTCCGTAAATATATTATTGGAAATATACTTTTTATCATTTTTTGGCATTAGAAATATGTACTCTTGCATAACAGACAATAAAAATCATACTAATGCACGATTTAAAATTCTTGGCCGACAACGGTAAATTTGTCAGCATACAGGAAGCTGGCTGGCTAACCGGTACATCGTGTCACCTCTCCCGTTGAACACGGCCACATGTACCCGTGGTCAGCGAGATGGAAACATTTATTTGTAGACCTTACTGTAATGCTTTAAATTTGATTTCACCATACTCACACAATTCACAGAAAAAAATCCTTATAAGTATAGCTCGTTTATTCTAAAATCATAATAGCATTCAGTTAATATAAAGGTCTAAGTCGGATTGAGTGAACGGGCAAGCGGGCAGTTTGCTATGTCACTTACAGTGCGGTGTGCATGATCAATGCAAGCACATAGCCGTTTGCCGTAATCGTAAACTGTTCAAAAAACGTAATTTACTACAACAAATTGAGCAAGCGTGTTGAGTTGTAAAGATGTTGTAAGCATTAGTTTTTGACATTTTGATCTCAAATATTATGTTTCGTGATCATGGTACGGCATAGAAATTGCCCTCGCTGTCTGTTTTGGTAGCCACCTAATTTCAAAGATGGCGCTCGTGGGTGACACAAGGCTACAGCTTAGTATAGTAGCCGCGATCGTAAATTTCTTACAAATACCAACGATCTCAACCTGAAAAAAGCTAGAATTCGACTTCACTTGTGTAATATTCATTAGTTTTTAATGTCTTTGCTTTCGATTCGCTTTTGAACATTCACGCTGCAACAAAGATTTTGCCGATGCCCTTCAAGTTCCGCTTAGTTTAGGGGTTGCACACTGCCCTCGTATTTCAAATATGGCCCGGTAAGGTAATGTTGGTAGTTGCTGTGATCGTAAATAACTTTCAAATGCAGTTTTATATCAGAATTTAAACAAGAGGGTGAGAAATTGCTTATTTTATTTTCGTTAATCTTTGACATTTACTCTTCGGTTTTGCTTCATATGCTGCAGCGGTCCCCCGTAGAATTTGCCGGTACTCACCGGGACTTGACTCAAAAGAGCTTATGGTAGCGTACGCGGTCGCATAACGATCAAATCAAAAGCTACGTACTGTTGCCGCGATTGTAAATATGTAAGAAGTATGGTTTGATATCACAATCCTAACAACAGAATTCGACTTAACGGATGTAATTTTCAAGAACGTTTGACATCTTAAACTTAAGTTTGTTTTTTTTACGGTTACACTTTGACGTCGATTTTGCCGATGTCGATTGCGCGCAGGGCACAATTTCAAATATGGCGCCGATTTCTGTCTCACAATTATAAACACACCGGTCGCTATAAATCGAGTGCCCCGAAAATCAAGAGGTTGCCCCAGTACGAACACCTATCACATACACAAAATGTTACCTATAGATTAAATTAAAATTATGTTCAACCATGGGAAAATTTATTTCAAATACATTATCATAGAATTTCCGCTGTGACCCTGATGGCAAAATATTCCTAACAGGTTGCTTGCTGAAGCAAAATTAATGCACGTATGTTTGCAAACATCGCCCGTTATGCAAAAAATCATGGAGTTCTCAACAAAATGGCGGCCGCAAAATATTGCCAAATAAATGCGGAAATGACGACTAAACCTACTGAATTTTGGGTTATTCTAGAATATGGAACATTTTCAACAGAAAGATGGAACACAAAATGTTCTGGAATTAAAATCACGTTTTCTTCTCGCAGGATTAATGAGACTTAATGAGACCTAAATTGCCATACGCGTGTTTGTTCGTTGTTTATCGGCTCCAACTATTTTATCGATGATCGCCAGAAATAACAGACAAGTAGAACCCTCAACATTTTCAATTGCTTCAAGCATATGGTCGTAGCGATCTTTTAATTGTTGCTGTATGTCTGATCGTACGTCTTTTGTTAATACATCTTTTAAGGTAACATACAATGTACGAGTTTGCGGCATACTTCGTTCGTCATTTCATTTCACTTCATTTGTGTTAAAACTCTATACATCTTTCTCTTTTCCGCCATATCTTCGATATTGATGTCCGCGATATTTGTGACTCCTTTAACTGTGGGAAAATCTTTTTCTAATACTGCCTCGTCGAAGCTAGTTTTGTCCTCCGCTTTTTTATGGAAAATTACTCTAAGTTTCCTTGGAATAAAATCTTTGATATATGATAAATTTGTGGCCGATTACTGTTGGGCCAGAATACCTTTTCCTACACCTATAGATGAATCTTTATTCAAGTGTTTCGAGCGGCTCCATCCAGGGGTCAAGTTACAAGTATTTCAGATTCACAAAAGTGATCCTGACCAATCCTGCATAACCGTCATATATCATGGAGATGCCATAGAGACCCAGCTGGCAATACTGAGGCGATGCCAGCCGAGATGGCTGCGGTAATTAGGCGATCCATATCTTACTGAAAGTCATCAAAGACGGCAGTGGCTTATGCAATAGGTCATGCGACAGCCACTTCATACCAATTACTGCATTAAATCGTCTTGTTAATTCTCATAATGATCGTAAGACTGAGCTCAGACAGAAGTGTAATTGTTTGAGTTGTGGGCGAGGTTTTGCAGCGATTGAAGAATTTAAAGTACATCAGGTGTACTGTGGGACAGACGCCGCTCAGCCATGTTTCCTAAGGTGTGTCTATTCGGTGGGCACTAGAAGGTCCCCTGTCCCCATATTGTCTACGCAGATACTTAGGCGATAATCAAGAAGGACACCGACCGGCACATTCCAATTTGTCTTTTGTATGTCATGATTCAGCGATGGCCACATGGCGAAGCAGGGACAGCTCAGCTGAAAATTTATATCAAAGAACAATTATAGGCATAGACTGTATCGCCGAATTTCTAAATGATATGCAGAAAAGGGCAGTGAATTATTCAAAATCATACTACTGGAAAATAAAACAGATGAAAGATACTTCTTTATATGGGACCCCGATCTGTGTTGCATGTGACAAGAGTGCCACACACAGAATTGTGGGGGAAGGGTGGGCTGGGCCAAACGACCATCCTACCTTCTACTGAAAAGGATGCCGCTCGTCGAGATATATTCCAATTTTAATTTCACAACCTCAAGGGATATAATGGTTCTTTTATTATAAAAATACATGAACTGGATGAGGGGAGAACAGATAGGGCCCAGAGCCCAAAATCATAGCCAAAATTGCCAATGGAGGAATTATGTGTCTTATTAAATCATTTATGTTTAGTGGCACAATGGTTGTTAGTGGGGAGTGGCTTAATACTAAGAGGGAGACAGTGCAACCTTTCTTTTTGATAAAGTTTATGGGCAGTGCCACATTGATGTTTGGGCGGCTCGCGAAGTTGGCAAAGACTGTGCCAGAGGACGGATGGATGATACCACTTTTGTACTCGGAGATTCAGAATGCAAAAGGTTTCTTTCCGTATGAATATTTAGACTCGACTGCTCAACTAAAAGAAGGGAGGCTTCCATCGAGAGACCAATTTTATAGTGAACTGACAGAAGAAGGAATATTGGAATCTGAATATCGGCACGCGTTGCAGGTCTGGGAAAAAGTGAGATGCTAGATCCTGAAGTATTATGTAGAATTCTATTGTGAGACATGTCTTCCTTACTGCGAATAAATTCGTAAATTTTCGCAACACATGTTTACGGGCATGTAAACCAGACCCGGTGCACTACATGTCAGCACCCGGTCTGACATGGGATGCTATGTTACATTTCACGGGCAATAAGTTTAAACTCATTCAGGATAAAGAGCAGATGACTTTCATTCAGAGGGAAATTTGAGGTTGTATCAGTCAGTGTAATATTTATTACTTATGGACAAATCATCCGAAAGTAGCTCACATGATAGCTGGCGCGGAATTACTACAGACAGGGGAGCCGGCACAAGGGTAATCAGCAACTCTGTTGGCTACTGAAATAAAATATCTTTATGCACACAATCTCTATTGAAGGGCAATTAGTCAACCAATGCCGGTGGAGGGACTTCATTGGATGACGAGGGAAGAGTGGTTCGCTCGAATGGCTGATAGGGATGGGGCAGCTTTCCACCCTGTTTTCTAAAAGTAGACCTAGAATACACAGCCGAATTACATGAAGAACATAGTGATCTACCTCTTGCACTGCATCATTATGAATTTCCGCGATAGGGCTCTAGACTAATCACAAGTGTCATACACAAAGGTAATTATGTCTTACATTACAGGTTGCTCGAATTCTATCTTAAAATGGGAATAAAACTGAAGAATATTCACTGGGTGCTTGCTTTTGAATAAGAACGATGTCTCGCTGAATATATCAACTTTAACACTAAAATCAGGGCAAAGGGAAATACAGACTTTGAAAAGAAGTTCTATAAACTGATGAATAACTAGATGTTCAGCAAGACAATAGAAGATGTCAGGAAGTACAAAGACTTTATGTTTGTGGTGAGTAGTCGTAAAAAAATCCCAAAGTATATTCCAAAGATGAAACATATAACTCACATAACTAGGGTAGAGGATGGTCATTCCTGTGACAGAGCTTTACTGGAACTGAAAAACGATGAACATCGGTGTGTAAAGCCAGTTTTTATTTGCTCGGCAGTACTCACACTTTCTAAGCTGCTTATATAGGACATGCATTACAATTATTTTTGGAAGCGGTTCCCTGGAATCAAATTAGCCTTCATAGATACTGATAGTTTCATATACAGTGTGCCTGTCCCCATACATTACTTTCAGTGACATAGTTCGAGAAGATGTGGAACGGAATGGGGAGGAGTAGATATATGATACTAGTGAGATGAACTTCGCGGTAGCCTCTGATTTCCCAAAGATGATAAAGGTGATAGGTAAATTTGGCACTCGTTTGATAGTGTATGCCTATAGAACCAAAACTTTGGTTACGAAAAACAATAAGGGGATAAAAGATGTTTGTGTTCGTAAACATTTAAATTTTTAAGATTATAAGGATCTGTTTGAAACTTGTTATGAACGCGAGCCAGCACATTTCATACAGTTTGTACGTGGAGCTGGTGAGATTAAGAGTGAACGGCATAGTAAAATAATGATTGCAGCCAATGATATATAACGTATACAGCTATGCTATCCAGACACAGGCAAATGGTTGGCAGAAACTAGGCCAATTGGAGCAGATCAGTTTTCATAACCATTTAGTCCGTAATGTCTCATGTATCGCTCGAGAGGTGGACTTAATCCTTCCTGTTTTTTTATTTCTAATGCCTGCTGGAATATGTCCTAAATAAGATCCGGAGCTGTCGCAGATGTGGCTTTTACTTGTATTTGAGTAAGCAATTGTTTATATTGATTATAGTAATGTTTATATATCTCCAGTCCTTTTTTTACTCCTGTTTTCCTTGTATTATGTCAATAATAACACCTGGTATGGAAGTGCGGGAGTTAAAGCTACCAGTACCGGAACTGTTAGAATAGCTGCTACTACTGCAGAACTTACAAGAATTGCCTTAGTTACATTAAGAACCATATAAATTTTCTCCATTAATTTATAACTTCTGAGAAAAGCAGAACTGGTCCTTCCGATATAGTTGGCCAGCTGTTCTACACTTTCAAAACTGACATGTGCATTTTTCTACCAATATGATATATGTAGGGAATGATAAAAAATAATTGAAGTAATATAGAGATACAATATGGCTGAAGGAGAAAGAGGAGGATCTCGATGTTTCAAATTTGGATGATGATGATGTTGCTGAAACATCTTTCGATGGTAATGCCCCTGCAGAAGGCAACCCTTTCAGGAATGACAGCTTATTCGATAGATTATGCAGTAGCTCACATGATAGCCTGCAGGTGGATCATTTGACTACACAGAGAGTAGAATTTACAACGCAAATGACTGTCCAATTCTTAGACAAGAATAATATTACTGGTCCGGCAGCATGAACCGAAATGATTAACACATAAATCCAAAGTTAATTTTGCTTAAAATGAGCCATGCTATATGATTTTCCCATCCCTACTTTATCAAATAAATGCATCATCCTAAGGAAACGACGTGGTTAAATATAATAAAAATTCAATATGTTGTGGGATTTTGAAGTTGGCTACCATTCGGGTCATTTTGGAATTCGCGGGCATTGCCACCGGAAATGACGTAACTAATTGAACCTAAGCTTGAGCGTGTTCAGCATGGCCATAGCGAATGCTTACACTGTGGCCTCGACATGGTAAAAAGTTACCGTTTTGGTGGTTGAAGTAACTGCAGCCATTGCCAGTTTGACATGCATTTTAGGATGCCGTATTTGCCTAAATTACAAGAAAGGCATTCAGACGAGAGTTCTTTTCGATGCACATTTTTTAGTGCCTCGCATGCCGTGCCTTGGCTTTGTGACTTTGCGTCAAGTATACATGGATCGGAAGCCAGATGTATGGTTAGAGTAAATTTAATTCTTGGAGCTACTAAATCGATTATGTGATCGCAATGCCGTACAAGTACGACCATTGTCACCAGAAAGCGTTTGCGTGTATCATCATCCACTGTGGACAAGAGCAAGAACAGCAGCAAGACTGCGACAGGTTGCCCGAACATGTTGAGGGGATGTGGCGGATATGGGGCCAGGAGAAATACGGCTGTGTTTACATCCACCAGTTCTGAACACCGATTCAGCTGCTTTACGAAAGTGATTGTTAATAAAAAATACAAGTACTACATTTCATGTATGTGTGACTCTATAATTAGTAATGTTGGGAGATATCTAACTCATTCCTAAAACTTTAACCTTAAGATTGACTGACTCTGGCGAGACTGAATGATACGTTGTGTAATACAGCACAGCGCTGCCAGTTCGTGAGGTAGAAAAGAAGAGTCATACTGTTGACGAAGCAGTCGCGTTGTCGTCTGTTCCATTTTGCCTGACTAAATCTCCCCTAAAATATTTTGGCTTCTTTGAGAATTTCGCAGTCATGCAATGACCACTGTGCATTATTTTGTTATGTATGTCATTTTCCCCAATACTCATCATGACCTGAGTTTAATTAGTCTAGAACATTCTCAAGGTCACTGCCCTCAATGACCTCACAACCTTGAATGCAATTAGCCATGTTTGGAATGTTCTGGAAATTTAATTTAGTTGTGTAAGAGAGATAATTTTAAAACAGTAATCAGCATGTCAATAAAAGTTCTAGATTGTTCTTATATGGTCTTATGTAAGCACATGGGTATAAATACGAACTTGCACAGCTTCCAGTCAGACACTTTGGGATCGTGTCTCTTGTGTGTTACTTCAAGTCTTTGGAAACTCCAGCAGTATCAATTTCAAGACTGTTCAAGACCTTAACTGCCAACGCTGGATTTATACTGTGGACTTTGTGCAACTTAAAGCCTGCAAGCCAAAGGACTGTTCATTCATCCGACTGACTGTTACAACTCTGAGACTGGAGCTTTGCCGTCCCAGCTGAGATAAGTAGTCTGTACACTTCTACAGTGTGTATTCTATCTCTGACTTGGCAAGTAGCTTTTTTTTTCGTAATAAATTTAATTTTATACGGGAACTGCTGAGTTCACCTTTTGTTTGTTTTCTGTCACATAACAAAATTGGGGGCTCGTTCGGGAGACGAATATTTTGAGCCGTTTGACAACATTTTGCCAGCCTTTTCAAAACTACTGTATACTGTGAACTCAGTGAAATTCAATCATGGCGGAATTCAAGCCAGACGAATATATGGATGACCTTGATCAGGACACATTTGATTCCCTAAAAAAAGACAACCTCATCACACTGGCCAATTTTCTTAGAGTAGATTATAAAAGATATACGCGCAAGCGAGAAATACAGTTCAAGATTGCAAAACATTTAGTTAATTCAGGCCATTTTGAGGAGTCTGCTTAAAAGATTATGAGCCTGAGTCTTCCTTTGAACTAAGAAAATTAGAATTAGAAATACAGGCAGATTAAGCACGTAAGAAATTAGAAATGGAAGGAAGACAGAGAGAGAAAGAAAGGAAAAGGAAAAAGAAAGAGAATTAGCAGAACGCCAACTGCAGTTAGAAATGAAACGTTTAGAGCTTGAACAGTCAAGAAAATTCTTCCCCTCAGACAATTTTGACATCACTAAGCATTTCAGGTTAGTTCCGCTTTTCCAAGAAAAGGATGTTGATAAATATTTCCTTCATTTTGAGAACATTGCTCAGAGTCTGAATTGGCCCAAGAAGTCATGGTCTTTGCTTTTGCAGAGTGCTTTGTTTGGTAAAGCCAGAAAAATTTACATTCAGTTGTCAGTAGAGCAGACTTCAAATTATGATTCTGTGAAGGAATTAATTCTCAAGGGCTATGAGTTGGTGCCTGGGGCTTACCGTCAGAAATTTGGGGATTGTGAGAAGGCGAATGATCAAACTTATGTTGAATTTGCTCGAACAGAAGAACAACTGTTTGATCATTGGTATTCTTCTGAAAGGTCAGTCAGAATTATGGAAAATTACGACAACTTGTTTTGATCGAGGAATAAAAGGTGCATTCGGAGTGACATGAAAACATTTATCAATGAACAAAAGGCAGATACATTGGAGGTTGCTGCACGTTTGGCCGATGATTATTCGTTGACCCACAAATCTTCATTTCTCAGCAAACCTCCCGGTCCTTTTCATACAGAAACAATGCAGGAAAATTTAACTCCTCCTTTTCATCCTAGAATTTCTCAAAGGAGAGTAGAAAATCAATTGACAACAGTTCACAGAGTTCAAGTAACACTCATACATCATCAGATCCCAAGTTTCAATCTCCTTCTGGCAAACAGCTTGGTACACATTCTTGTAATTATTTTAAGAAAGACGGTCATTTAGTGTCAGGTTGTTTCAAATTGAAAAGAAAACGTGAAGGTCAAAGTGGTCAAAGTGGATCTAAGCCCACCGGCTTTATTTCTTTATCATCTCAATTAGAGTCTAATAATGTGTGTAACACATTCTCTGAGGTTAAATCCCTCTAATCCCCAATTAATGAGGTCAAGGTCAATTCATCTTGATTTGTCTTCTGCTACCCCTGTGAAAATTTTAAGAGATGTGGGGCGTCCCAGTCTCTTGTTGGCAGATATCCTGCCGTTTTCTGAAAAGTCATTTTAATGTTCTAAAGTTTTTATTAAGGGGGTAGATTGTAATGACTACATTCCTGTTTCCCCCATAATGTCTATTTGTCTTCGGACTTTGTTTCTGGACCTGTGACATTAGGCATTAGGCCCTTTTTGCCTTTTGAAGGGATTCACCTTCTTCTTGGAAACGACCTTGCTGGGGACAAGGTCATTGCAAATCAACTTGTGACTGATAATCCTAGTTTAGATCAGGATCCACAGCCAATTGAGGAAGAGATTCCAGGCTTTATTTCCTTCATGTGCTATTACTGGAGCAGTGTCAAAGAAAACTTCTGTGAATCAAAATATTTTCAAAAATAATGTCACAGCTGTTGACTTAAATGACACCTTTCTTAGTCAAGTGTTTGACACGGATCATTCTGTTATCCCTCGTGGATTTGAAACTTCCAGTAAAACGTCTGCTGACCAAGGTAAGACATTTTCTAGATCAAATCTCATTGCAGAACAACACAAAGACCCAGATATTTTGTGTTTGTTTGAGTGGGTAGATGATGAAGGTGAAACTTCAGATAGCTGTTTCCTATTACACAAAATTTGATATTTTCATGCGTAAATGGAGACCCCCAGATGTCTCTTTTGTTAACGATTGGGCTATAAAACATCAAGTTTTGGTTCCAAAGCCTTATCGTGCTGAAATTTTGCGCCTGGCCCATGAAACCCCCTGGGCTGGTCACTTAGGAGTCAGAAAAACATCATAAAATTATCAGTCACTTTTATTGGCCTAATCTCAGGCAGGATATAGGATATAGGACATTTCTGTATAACTTGTCACACATGTTAAATGGGAGGAAAACCGAATCAGACCATTCCTAAGGTCCCTTTACAGCCAATTCCTGCATTTCAAGAACCATTCATAAGGATTCTAAAAGACTGTGTTGGGCCCCTACCAAAAACAAGATCAGGAAATGAGTACATGTTGACAATAATGTGTACATCAACTCGGTTCCTAGAAGCCATACCAATGAGAAATATAAAGGCAAAGACTATAATGAAAGCTTTAGTCAATTTATTTTTACTTTATTCCGCCTCCCTAAATGTGGCCAGTCCGATCAGGGCTCCAACATTATGTCTGGAATTTTTCAACAAGTAACTGGTCAGCTTTGCAGGTCATCCGACTACGACCAAGAAAGTAAGGGTGCTCTTGAGCGATTTCATCAAACTTTGAAAAACATGATTAGGACCTACTGTTTTGACACAGAAAAGCAGTGGGATGAAGGAATTTATTTTCTGCTTTTTGCTTTTAGAAAATCAATTCAAGAGTCTCTAGGTTATAGCCCATTTGAACTTGTATTTAGACATACAGTCAGAGGCCCACTTAAGCTCTTCAAATTGAAGTTCTTAACATACGATGATGATTGTCTGAATATTTTACAATATGTGTCAGATTTTCGTACAAAACTCTCTAAGGCATGTGAATTAGCCAGAAAAAATCTTGAGTCATCTCAGCAGTCAATAAAAATCAAATACAATAAAAACACCTAAAAACGGAATTGTGAACTACGTCAAAAAGTTCTCGTTCTTCTTCTGGTTCCTGACAAACCACACCATGCTCGTTACTTTGGGCCATATCTAATTGATAAGAAAGTAAGCAATTTAAATTACATCATAAAAACACCTGGCACGCGGAAAAGAAAAACAGCTATGTCACATAAATATGCTTAAGCCATATTTGGATAGGAAAAATCCCACTGTAACACAACCTGTCAATGCAGTCAGTTCAAACCATTATAAAGGTAGCGATAATGAAACTGACTTAAGTGAGAATACTTTAAATTTGTTGGGCTCGGTCAAAATTCAGAACTCAGAATTCCTTGAGAATCTGGAGTCTACAAAGTTGGCACAATTACAGCCGTCACAACAACAACAGGTGAAAGAATTGATCCACGAATATAAACACCTCTTTCAAGGTGTTCCAACGAGGACAAACGTAATCTATCACGACGTTGATGTAGGGGACAGTAGGCCTTTAAAACAACATCCATACAGACTGAATCCAACGAAAGCAAAATATCTCCATAAAGAAGTCAAATACCTGCTGGACAATGACTTTATTGAACCCAGTAAAAGTAACTGGAGTTCGCCATACATACTTGTGCCAAAATCAGATCATAGTTATCATATGTGCACGGACTACAGGAAAGTAAACACTTTAACAAAGCCAGACACTTTCCCAATCCCGAGGATTGGTGATTGCATCGATCGAGCGGGAAAAACCAAGAATGTGACGAAATTTGACGTACTGAAGGGATTTTGGCAAGTCCCTCTGACCGATCGTGCTCGTGAAATATCCGCCTTTGTTACACCAGACGGATTGTTCTAGTACAAAGTGACGCCATTGGGAATGAAGAACTCTCCGGCAATGTTCCAACAGATGATCAACGACGTCATATCCGGGCTGAACGGATATGAAGCGTACGTCGACTACGTCGTCCTGTAAAGTGACACCTGGGAGGAACACATCTTACTAATGCGGAAGTTCTTTGCAAGACTAAGCAAAGCAATGTTGACTGTCAATCTTGCCAAATCTGCGTTTGATTGGGTGAGGGTTACTTACCTTGGACAAACTGTAGGGCCAGGTGAGGTAAAACCTGTTGATGCCAAAATCAATGCCATTTCAAATTTTCCCATAACAAATTGCAAGAGACAACTGATGCGCTTTCTTGATATGGCTGGTTACTACAGAAAATTCTGTCCAAATTTCTCCACAATTACTGAGCCTTTGACTAACTTACTTAAAAAGAAAGTAAAGTTTGTTTGGTCAGAGCAATACGAACAGGCATTTGATACACTTAAAGCAATACTTCAAAGTGCCCCAGTCTTGTCTGCACCAGATTTCAGTATGCCATTCAAATTAGCTATAGATACTAGTTATACGGCTGCTGGTGCTGTTTTATTGCAAGAGGATAGTCATGGAATAGATCATCCTGTTTGATGTTTTTCACGCAAATTTAACAAATAACAGAGAAACTACTCCACAATTGAAAACCTTGAATTCAATTAGTCATGTTTGGAATGTTCTGGAAATTTAATTAGTTGTGTAAGAGAGATAATTTTAGAACAGTAATTAGCATGTCAATAAAAGTTCTAGATTGTTCTTATATGCTCTTATGTAAGCACATGGGTATAAATACGAACGTGCACAGCTTCCAGTCAGATATTTTGGGATCGTGTCTCTTGTGTGTTACTTCAAGTCTTTGGAAACTCCAGCAGTATCAATTTCAAGACTGTTCGAGACCTTCACTGCCAATGCTGGATTTATACTGTGGACTTTGTGCAACTTTAAACCTGCAAGCCAAAGGACTGTTCATTCATCCGACTGACTGTTTCAACTCTGAGACTGGAGCCTTGCCGTCCCAGCTGAGATAAGTAGTCTGTACACTTGTACAGTGTATATTCTATCCCTGATAAGGAAGTAGTTTTATTTTTCGCAATAAATTTAGTTTTATACGGGAACTGCTGAGTTCACCTTTTGTTTGTTTTCTGTCATGTAACAATATCTCTGACACTTAATCAAGAAAAAAACCTGCAGAAGCATAGCTGATCACACAAATGGTCAGCTGAGCTGCCTGGTCTCGGGTGCCAGCTTGCCCAATATTTACATCATGTCAATTTAAGTTTATCTCTTCCCGAGAATTTGGCTACACATGTCTTCACAGTTACATGTTGTTAAAAGTGCCAAATTTCATGTGAGGTTTTATTACACCAAACTGAAGATTTTGTGGTGAGAATACCACTTTGGTTTTATGCTAACGAGTAACGTGACCATCAGCAGATTCTACTTCCAGCTGTGGATCGGAAAGATGTGTGTTAAACGGTGGACAATTTTCAACTTGATCTCTACTATATTTATCTGCAAATGTCATGGTGTAATTCAAATTTTTGTATAAAGATTTTGAAAGAGGCAATTTATGTTGAGAAGTAATAATGAGGTGGTATGGCAACTCCAGATTCCGTTCATATTTTGGTAGCTTGCGGTTGTGTGTACGGTAGTACAGTTAAGTGTTGGACTGTGGTGGGCTCTTGGTAGACGGTCAATAAGATTTCTGTTCTTGTTCTCGTTTAGGTTAAGGTCCCACCGGCTTTCACTCATGAAATTATCACTATCAGCAGAGTCTATACACTAAGTCGCTATCACACGTTCTATTAGTGATGTCACACTTACGCAAAACGGGGCGAGCTTGGCAATTTCCGGAAAATGTCGCCATGATTGAAGTCAAACGTGAAATTTTTGCCCGTGTTTTTCGTCAAAATCACACAATATAAGCGTCTAAAAACCGCTCAAATAAGCTTCAGTTTGAGTGTACATGTTTGTTTTATTATCACCAATTTTATTGACAACCAGAAATAGAGTATAGGCCACAAATCAAACGAGAAAAGCCTCAAAATATGGCGCGACATACGCTTTAATAATGTTAAGATTTGATAGGATGAAAAGCTGTATTATAAAGACCTCAAAACTGTCAAGAGATAGAGGAGGTGGATTTTTACCGCTCAACACACTAAATAATGCAGGAGCTTCTAACTTTATAAGAAAAGTATTCGGTCGGAGAAGAGTGGGAGAGTCCGACTATATGAGTTCTTTATTGCGTTCTGAAGATGTATTACGGAGAGTGCCATTCGAGGATCTGACACCAAGAGACATGGTATTATACAGAGATGAACTGACATGACTTACGACATGATGCTAGCGGTAATGCAAGTGATATACAAGCTATCAAAAATAGGATCGATGAATGGAACAATCTAAACCCAGACTATAGAGCTTTTGTTGATGAATTAAGGATTAAAAATATGCATCTTAACTTCAAGAAACCCATAGCAGCCCAAAGGATGAGCTTATTTGGCCTCGTCAATTTTCTGTCCATTACATTTTTTCTCATGGTGCCTCAAATAGTCTAGGAGTAGCTATTATATTTCGAGATATAGACTTCTCAGTGAACAAAGTTAGTAAAGACACAGAGGGTAGAATTTTTTGGTTTCTGTTGATATTTATGGGAAATCCTATCTCTTAATTTATCTCTATGCATCTAATGTTGAGAAAGACCATGTGTCTGTTCTCAACTCTTTGATTAATATGATAAATGAGCTGGATATTGAACCTGATAGGGAAATAATTTGGAGTGGTGATTTTAATTTGGCTCCTGATATTGACCTGAATAGAAGTGGAGGAAATCCCACTGTCTGGAAAGTTCTGCCTCTTTGTTGTCGTAAGCCTCCTTAAACTTTGATTTACTAAATATCTGGCGTGTGCGCAATCCTATTTTACGGCAGTATACGTGGCGTAGGATGCGCCCTTTTTAAATCCAGAGTCGTCTCGATTACTTTTAGTGAGTAGCTCCCTCCAACAGATAGTCTACAAGGCTGATATAATTCCTTTAGTCCTTCCCGTCTACTCTGCCACTAGGATTCAGCTGGGAGATGGTCTGGTTAAATTAGGTAGATCCTACTGGAAGTTCAATAATAGTTTCTTATATGAAGAAGATGTTGTTAATCTGGTCTATATAAATTTCCCTGAGTGGATAAGTCAGCATCACTCCCATGATGCATGCTCTCTCTTGGACTTCCTTAAGTATAGAATTAAAGAGTGTTCAATCTCCTATGATAAAAATAAAGCCAGAAATAGACGGGAAAAATTCAATTGCTAGAGTCCAATTTGAAAACATTGGAAGGTCTCTCTGTTATTAATAACTCTACAGACACTTTAATGGAGATACATGAAGTCAAGAGAGAGCTGCAGGATGAGCTTTACTATTAGGTCGAGGGAAGTATTATCAGATCGAGGGCAAATTGGTATGAGTTCGGGGAAAAAATTCTAAGTACTTTATTGGTTTAGAGAAGGCCAACGCAAAAAAAATCTTAGATTATTCAGTTACTAAATAAAAGGGGGACATAATTACAGACTCTAAAAGTATTATGAATGAGATAAAAGACTTTTATGTACAGCTGTATAAGTCTCAACAAACTGACCATTCTTCATGTAAAGAGTTCTTACAAAACGTTACTTTACCTAAACTCAGTTATCCACATAAGAAGTCCTGTGAGGGACTAAAATCTCTTGACGAGGTCTTAGCGACTCTGAGGAGCATGCCAAAAAATAAAACGCTAGGAAACGATGGTCTTACTTTTGAATTTTATGTAAGGTTTTGGCTGCTTATTGGTACTTATGTGGTGAATGCTTTAAACTTTGCTTGTACTAATGGTGAATTGTCTTCCTCTCAAAAGCAAGGAGTGATAACACTTATAGAAAAAAAGGTAAAGACAAGAGTCAAATCGAAAATTGGCGTCCAATTACGTTGTTAAATCTTGATTATAAAATTGGTGCAAAATGCATTGCCAAACGTTTAGAGGAAGTTTTACCACGTATTATCAATAAAACCCAGTCGGCCTTAACAAAAGGTCGCTCCATAGGTGACTGTATTCGGGTTATTGAAGGTGTCAGGGAGTACACAAAACAGTGTTATTTTCCGGGTATTCTTTTAGCCATTGATTTCGAAAAAGCCTTTGACAGCCTAGAGTGGGATTTGATGTTTGAATCTCTCCGTACTTTTAATTTTGGATCTTCTGTCATAAACTGGGTTAAGACATTCTATTCAAATCCCTTCAGCTGTGTTCTAAATCGTGGTATTAGTACAGGTCTTTTCAGTATTCAAAGAGGTGTACGACAGGGGGGGGGGGCTCTTTCATTCTTGCTTTTTGTCCTTAATTTGGAAGCGCTTCTTGTTGGTGTAAACCAAGACTCTACTATTAAAGGTATAAGTGTGTTAGGTTAGACCATAAAGAATTCTGCATTTGCAGATGACCTTACGTGTTTCTTAGCTGATGAGAAATATACCTCAAATCTTCTCTCTATTCTTAAAAAGTTTCAGTTTGCCTCGGGTCTTAAAGTTAATTTTAACATAACGGAGGCAATGTGGTTGGGAAAGTGGAGGAACCGGTGTGATCATCCCTTTGGTATCTCCTTGCCACGACAACCACTTAAGATTGTGGGAATCCTTTTTTCCTATGACACGGATAAAGCTTATAAGTAAAATATTACAGCCCCCTAGAAGTCGATAATTTCGTTGATTAATTTGTAGAAAATGAGAGGACTTATATTGATTGGAAAAGTGCAAATTATTAAAACCCTTGTTATTCCCAAATTCCTTTATGTCTTCAATATGATAAATATTAAAACTAGTGATCTGAAGTTAATTAATAGTATTATTCATAACTCTTTGTGGAATGGTCCAGATAGAGTGAGTAGGAATTCTTTAATCGGTAACATAGGGTAAGGTGGCATCAATATGATTGATATTTTTCCATTGTATAAGGCAAGTAGAATTTCATGGATTCAATATTATCTCTGACTCTGTCAATCATCCATGGAAGCAATTTTTTCCAACTTAAAAAAAGATATTGGAAATGGGGTAATTTTCCGTTTTAACTATGATGTTAAAGTGTTGCTCATACGGCTTCCAAAATTCTATGGAAGTATGCTGTTGTGTTGGCAGGAAATCAATCAGTTTTCCTCCGCCCCTCCAGTGGAGCAGGTTATATGGAATAATGCGAATATTCTTAATGATAACAAATCTGTTTTTCATCCATATCTGTACAAAAAGGTATTATTCATTTATCAGATATTTTTGGGAATAATTCTAAATTTCAAAATCAAGCTGATCTCAAAGTTCTTGGATGTAAGTTAAACCATTTTTTGTTTTGGTTGGATATTCTTGATGCTATTCAATTCGAGTGGAAAAATTGTGACCCTTTCCTAGTAAGACCAGTATTGCCACTCAGTATCTGTCTCAAAACAAAGTTTGTTTGCTTATCTAGCTGCAAAGTAAGAGATATTAGAAAGCATTTTTCATCCAATTATTTCATACCAGCAAAATGTTAATTTTATTTCACACATTTATTCACCATTGATACAGATGAATGGCCAGAAATATTTTTGTTACCCTTTAAAGTGTCTCTAGAATCTTAATTACACGACTTTCAATGGAATTTAGTACACAATTTGATTTATACAAACAGACAAACTTTAAATAAAATTGGTTGAGACATGCCTGAATTATGGCTCCGTACATGAAAAAATTGAAACTTAATGGCCACCATGCGGCCATATTGTATTATATCGCGAAACAAATTGACATGCAAATGTATGATATTGAAAAATGTCCTTGTACCAACTTCGATTAAAATCGGTTTAGATGTGCCTGAGTTATGGCCCCGTGCATGAAAAAATCGTAACAAAATGGCCGCATGACGGCCATATTGGATCGTATCACAAAACAAATCAACGTGCATATGTATGACATATGAAGTAATCCTTGTACTAAGTTTGAATAAAATCACTCCTGGCATCTCTGAGATATCTGCGTGAACGAACGGAGGCACGGATGCACCGACATGACCAAACCTATAAGTGCCCCAAACCATGTCCGTTGGGACTAAAAAGCATGAATTTTGTACGTAACCAACAATTAGCAAACAACGAGCCAACATGCCTGTAATGCATAAAGGGACAGTGATAAGTAAAAACATGGAAATTTAACGCATCAATGTTTGTCGGGCATTTTTCGTTGTAACTTTCGGCCGATCCGTGAACATCACGAATAACGTATGACTTCAGCAGTAGCCAGGAAGCACGCGGGACATTGCATAATGAGGCAGTGAACATTGGAGGACCGGACCTACACATTAACCAATCAGGGAGCTGTAAAGTGAATAATACATAGTAATGAGACTTAACGAATGAGGTCCCACCAATCAGTGTAACGTAAATTAAATGGACCTTAAATTACCAGACTGATGTTGGTACATATGTTAGGACCTGATTTATGAAACAGGACTATTCCTACCAATGTGGAAAGAGTTGGTCATCGAATTGGTCGCAATCAAGACGGAATACATACTTTTGTCGACGTGCAGGTCGGATAGTAGGCCATAGAACTTGCCCTAATCATGTTCATTAGACAAGCAACTGTTGCCTCACTTACTACTTACCACTCTGTCATCCACAGTACAGATAAGCGTGCAGGCGAGAGCACAATGTGTGAATGTCTTTGGCAGACGACTGCAGAACTTGACTATGCACGGACTGAACATTTCATTTGTCGGTATTATAACCTTTATTACACAGTTGACATGGAAATAAAAGAAAAACATTCACTCGCAAACTATCGGTGAGTGCGATGTACTTTTGGGTATGGTTATGTGAAGTGAATGATGGAGTTTAACACATTTGCATTTAGGGAATGATCGAGTTACTACGTTGATTGCATTGGACGAGTGCTAGACGAGGTCACAGCCAGAGCAATTCTTGTTTTGGCAGAGAGCGAGTCGGTGTGCGATGCAAAATGCATTTGAGTAGCTAACGGTAGATTTCTCCGGCCGGTAATCTCTCAAATGCGTAATAAAATTATTTTTATCATACAAATAGTATTCGACATTTACATACGGCTCCCTAGGCTGTACGAACCTCGAAAACATCAACTCAGTAAAGATCACGTGTCAGCTCAGGGTAGTTTAGACTATAACTCATCAAGCTGACAGCTGCCGACCGACAAACATCGAAAACTGAGACGGGTGATTGTGGGAACCCGTCACCTCAGTGTTTACACAAAATAAATAGAAAAAATATCTTAGTTGGCGAACAGAGTGACAAACCTATGTCATGACATCACAGGCCGCTATTGTACAAGCCTATTGCGAAAGCACCCGAGCGAGGTCACTGTGAAAATAAATAGAAAACATGTTGGCTCAGGGAACCTATGTCACAAACGACTATTGCGCAAACGAGGGAGCTAGACAAATGTATGCGCGATAGGACATTCTTGTGAAGAAAACAACTAGCTACGGTACAAAACAGATACTTACTCTTTTTAGTCATAACACGGCAGAAATCGCATGCTAATACTTACATTTAGTAAAATTTTTGTCATTTGCAGCCAGACACGTATAGTCCCCGGGTGATGTGTCTTTTGTAGCCAGCATGAAAAAATGAGAGCTTACCGGCTCTGACATAGGATGATAATTCTCTCAAAGCCATTTCACAATATCACTTCATATGTGGCATGCTCACAATGCAGCAGATGTGTGTGCCTGAGGGCTGTTGCAACACGTCAGTTGTGCAATAGCAGCCGCGATAGCAGTAGTTTTGAGGAAGGAGGAGGTTTTTTAGCCATTTCGGCTTCCAAATGTACATATTTCCTTTACTACTTATATCGGATAAAAACGATAATTGTCGCTTTCTAAATAGCACACTACATTTAGAAAATAGCTGTAGTTTAGGAAGTTGGGCATCAATTAACAAATATTTTTCCAATGATATATCGCTTTCTAAATAGCGTTCTAAATTTAGAAAATTCACATTAATGTACTAAATTGGAATATGGGTTGTCACAACTGGTATGTGGACAAAAAAGTTGACTTTAGAATTTGACCAAAATGTTCATCAACTATACATTGGAGTCTATGATAAAATTGTGAATAACATTTTTTCCGATGAAAAACTTGCTATATCTGTAAATATACAGACGTTGAATGATTAACACAATTGTACTTGGTTAGAATGTGGTGGATAAAGGTGCATATTATGTGTACAAGAAGTCTGACTTTGGAATGTCACTGAAAATGTTAATCCACTATGAATTGGAGTCTATGAGGAAACCATAATATAATTTTTTACAGTGTCAAACGAAATTAATTTGTGCTTTTGTAGGTGTTTGATAATTGATACAAATGTACTTTATTCAATTACGGTATTTGAAAGTTCAGATGTTGACAACAAGTATGATATTGGGAATTCATATAAAATGTATAATTTCACTTTCCATAATACTAGTAGTCTACAGATAAGAGTCCAATAATTTCCCTGAAAAAAAGTTGTTATATCTCTAATATGTAAGAAACAGGAATTGTTCATTGGCCTCAGTGACCTCAATTTACATTAAGACAAGCCTCAGATTTGCCGAGGCAAGATGTTCACGTGACAGATAATTATACTTTTATTCAGATTTACAGTTAAATGACTTCAGGGTAAATCATGCAGCTAATCATTTTTTATCTCCCAGAATATTTCTGAACACTGAAACTTATTTTTGGCGGGAAGGACACTTTTGAAAATTAAGTGACCCCATCTGAGCTATTTGACAAATACATGCCCCCCCCCCACCCCGTTAATATTACCTGCCCATCCCCTGGCCGTAATAACTGGACGCTCCCCAACTTCCCGCAAGGTGCGTGTTGGGTGAGGTCATCTGGCATTTGCTCCGTACACAAATGTAAGCGTCATGTTCCTCGCGCTTTGCTAATGCGACCGAGGACAAGAAGTGATTCACAGTTCGCCCGCAGCGTGTGGATAGCATTTCAAAAGTAGTTCGGATGTTTTAACGTTGTAAAATTGTTAGGAAAACTCCTTTTATTTTGAAAAATATAGTGAGTTCCTGGCTTGTGCATATGATAAGTATGTTATTCCCTAATATTGTTCTTCGTTCGACTCGGAAAATACTTGTTAGGTAATGACCGTGTCACCGTTCGTCTTCAACTCAAGGTGACACGGTCATTATGTCACTCGTATATTCCTTCGCCAGACGAAGAAAAAATATTAGGAAATAATATCTCCTTTAACATAAACTAATTGTTATACATGCAAAATTTGATCATTTAAATCTCCCCTGTGGCTTTTTCAACGTTGTGACTACTGCCTGTCACATTGAAAACTAGCCCGTCATGTACTCTAATCAGTCAATAATTCAACTTACCAAAGACCACTTATAGATATAGAAACCATCAAAATAACGGCCCGAGATCCCGAAAATGTTTATGTTCGAACCGCTTATCGTGCTATGATTGAAAGATAGATAAAACTATCTTGTCTGGTAAGCTTATTTGTCTTTATGCCTTTGCCGTGTATCAAACCACACGCGACTGTGTTTTCAATACAATTGGCTCCGCAACCAGTAGTAATTTTGCACTTTACTCTCATGTTATCTCCACATGCGCCTTTCAGTGAAAAGGCGCGAAGAAAATCACTTCCTCTGCCTCACACTGTGAACACATTTACTCGCGAGGCATAAAAACCCACACATGATAAATGTTTTGCACAACGGCACGAGAAATACACGAGAATGAAGCAAACGCAATTGTTGTGTGTGGTGGTATACCGGTCAAAGAGTGAACTACGTTGCTGCGATGACATAATAACATGGCGGTTGCTGGTTGGTACCGCATCATAGAGTGCCATTTCATACACACAAATTGCACTTTTGGCTAAGAAGTTAAACAAGTCAATAAAATATGAATTTTAAAACAACACGCATGGCACAGACACGAGGCGCCAAATGTAAAAAAAAATAATTTACATACATACATACATACATACATACATACATACATACATACATACATACATACATACATACATACATACATCGGACTTTGATACAGCTCGAAGATTTTACATTGAGCCTCGTTTCGAAGCAGCTGCTGACGTTTACAGTATCTGGCAGGGCTGCAAAATCTTATATATACAGCCTCGTTCTGATGAAGCTGAGCTGAGTAAGTTTCTTACATATAGAACCTCGTTCTGATACAGCGATACAGCTGAAAAAAAGTTTATATATATATCGGGCCTCGTTCTGATGATACAACTACACACAGCAAAATTTTACATACAGTCTCGTTCTGAGGGCACAGCTATAGCTGGGAAGTTTTATACAAGTTCGAGCTATTCTGTCTATGGCCTTTCAGCTAGGCGACTGATGCCATATGTTGTGGTTCAAATCCGATTGAAAACTAGCCGTATTTTCTACCCTGGGTTGGTAACACTGCTGGTGGACAGAATTGTCCCCGAGGTTATCGTTCACCCAGTTAAATCGATGAAATTCGTTTCTTTGCTTCGATAAAGTGTGAATGTGCGGTGTATGATAGTGAGCATGCATGCGTGAGTGCTTCACGAACTCTACAACGTGTTGAGCGGTCTCAGTCAGAAAAATGTAACAACTTAGCCGACTATTGAACCACTCTTTTTTGGGAGTGGAGATTTAGCTGAGTGGTTCTGTCTATGGCCTCTCAGCTAGGCGACTGATGCCGTATGTTGTTTGTTCGAATCCGATTGAAAACTAGCCGTATACATACATAGATACATACATACATACATACATAGATACATACATACATACATACATACATACATACATACATACATACATACATACATACATACATACATACATACATACATACATACATACATACATACATAGACTAAAGGGACTGGACAAGGGTCGAAATTTACATGGAGCCTCGCCGCGAAAAACTTTACATACATAGGACCTCGTTCTGACTTACTTATACAGCTGGACCTCGTTTTGACTTACTGATACAAGCTGCAAAATTTTGTATACATTGAACCTCGATCTGACTTACTGATAGAGCTGCAAAATTTTATATACACAGAATCTCGTTCTGACTTATATAT
>LD348245.1:194781-208625 GCA_001465055.1 Ptychodera flava
ATATATATATATATATATATATATATATATATATATATATATATATATATATATATATATATATATATATATATATATATATATATAATTCCTCTCTCTATATACAATTTCCACCTTTTATATCTCTAAAAAAGCTTGATTGTGTATATTTTTTTTTTAATTTGGCGCCTCGTACACAGCAAACCGCCCAAACTGTTATTTTGGTGGCCCCTTTACTAATTTAAGTGTATATCGAACGCCTCCTTGACTCAAGGTCATTTACAAATATGTAGACTCTATTCATATGCGAGTAAAGCCACATGCAAAGGGTATCTGTCTGTGTGTATTTGGGGTTGTCTATGTGTAATAATCACAAAATAATGGTTGTAATCACTGGTAGTATAATATTTATTAGCAAAGGCAAAGAAAAATCACAAAAACTTGTTCGCAACTTTGCCTTTTCTAATTTCTTACCTCTATTAATTATACAAACAGATTGAACAGGAATCGACGCTTCTTTGTTCATCGGCGATAAATACAAAAAGAAATCTCTGATTGGCCGTAGAGTGTGCTCTAAGGTACTTTTCTCAATATTTTCTATTTAAAATTGTCCGTTTGGGAATCGCATGTCTTTGAAGGACGTTTACATTTGAGCAAGGCCGTAAAAGTGCAACAGCAGATGGAAGGTTGAACTTGGTATTTTGCATTATGTGAAAAATAACCTTTACAACTGTTATGACATTTTGCAAAAATCGGCTTTAACTCAACTAATCATACAGTGCTATTTCCAGCATTAAAACGGCATTTAACTTGGCCAGAAATTTTAAATATTAAATTCATTCTGGGAGGGCGCATGCGACTTTTAGAGCGTGTTCATGGTCACCGTTCTATTGTGTTTCTGGTTCAACTTTACCGGAAAATGGGCAACATATATCCCATACCTTTTCCAAAATTTCATCACCTTCAGAATTTAATCACTATAGACCAGTAGTTATCAAACGTATTGAAGGTTTGCTTCTATCTAATCTCCTCCCCCATAATCAATCAAAACTGGACACATATCAGTTTGCATATGTATAAGAGGTACAGATGACGCGGTCGTTTATCTTCTAGATAAGAATTGTTATACCACCTTGATAAAGCCCGTAACTATACTGAAATTTTATTTATTGATTTCAGTTCTGCTTTTAATATTTTTCAGCGACACATTATTTCAGACGAATTAATGAACTTCAATATACTCTCTTAAATCAGTCACCGGGTTTATAATTTTCTTACTGGCAGACAACAGTGTGTAAGAGTTTGAGAATCCAAATCTTCGACGATCTCAACAAACACTGGTACCCCACAAGTTAAATCTGTTCCTATTTTTGTATGCAAGTTATTGCCAGAGTAGCTCTTTACCTAGTCCATTTTTCAGATTTTCTGATGATGCCGCTGTACTTTCTAAATGACAGGAACTCGACACTTGATTACTTTAACTTGGTAAAATGTCTTTCTGGCTGGTGTGGCTCGACTTTCTTAAAGCTTAATGTATCAAAAACGAAATAGCTTACGATTGACGTTTGTAAAGTTATTATCAAAATGAACGAGTTCGTGTTAATGGAGAACCTATTTAACAGGTAACCTTCTTTATGTCTTAATCTTAGCATAATCCTCGACAACAAACCCTCATACAGTCATCATTCAACAGCTGTTCAAAAGAAAATGTCGGCAGAATTTGCATGTTGTCAGAAGGCTGCTTTTCTTTGAGAAAGATTCACATCTGTTACTCTTACAACATTGAAGTATTATTTAACAATTTCTCACTTATTGCAATGTCTGCTATTTCTCGTTGCATTGTACAGTTCATGGCAACAAGTTGATGAAAAATCTCGCAAACAGCTGCAAAAATTATAGGTAAACTCACTCCGCCTTTTCTGAGCTTATTGATAATGCAATACTGCGCAAAGCGCGAGTAATGACCGCTGACGTAAAGCATTCTTTGCACTCCTCTTTTAATTTATTGCCTTCAAGTCGAGTGCGGGGCTTTTGCTGCCTAAAATGTTATAAGTTGCGGTACAGAACAGATTCTATCAAACAGCCATCAGGAGACCCAAACTCTGACGTGTACTTTTTATGTGATTACTTGTATGCCTGTTTGTCATTTGTATCCACTTTTGAGCTGTAAAATTATACATTTTAGGAGACGCGAGAATAATAATAATAATAATAATAATAATAATAATAACAATAACAATAATAATAATAATAATAATAATATTAATAAATAATAATAAATAACAATAAAAAGAGCAACAAAACCCTAACCCTATTTTCATGAGCAGCGCAGCCAACGGTAGAAATAGAGCAGGGACAAAACTATCGATTGTGCTTCACTTGGCGCTGACACTTCGACCATATGACCTCGGTCGTTTAGTGAGTCTGAACAATCGCCGACACTAATTTAAATAATAAATTGCCCGTGAACACATGTGTATACATAGGTGTACGGATCTATGCTGCTTAGTGAAAGACTTATTTTAACAGCACTACAAATTAAAAGGGTTAAATACAGCAAATATTTCAAAACATTAACATAGCATGAGTGGTTTTGAGGAAAAGACGTAGATGCTGGACGTACTCACGATCGATTACAGGTGCTGAGAGTGCAAAACAGAAACACGGAAATTTCAATTGAGATTGCAGCGAATTCATTCAATGCGTGATTATGAATGAATGAAGTTCATTTTTGACACTACGAACGCGAAACAGCCTACAAGTACAGTTATTATTTTGAGTGTAAGCAATGGTCGTTGTGAATTTGAGTACAACAAAACAGTCGCAAGTTCCAGTGATGTATACGTGGAAACTGCCATGGAACTGATGCCACGTTTAAGTTTTTTACCTCTAAAATGCTAGTGTGATCACAACCTACATGCATGTTACTTTTGCAATGTTTGACAATCGTCCTTCTTTATTGCCACTTGGAAGTTGGCGGAGTCCGCCATATCATTGATCAAGGCTAAACAAAATGATTTTAAGAGCTGGAAGGACGTTTCGTTTCACCTCAAAGATTTTAATTGCTTTAATTTGTCATTATTTCCGTGTTTTTGGAAAGTTAAAAGGGTAATAATTAAACAAACAAAGCGCACAGATGTCAAACATATACTTGAGAAAACGAAAGTCAAGAGTGTCCATGCAATCATACTAATATCCAACAAGGTATTGCTGACCGTTTGGGGGTTTTTATACACATATTCAGTAATGCTAGCAGTCATAGATCAAACCTTGAAACGAGATAAATATCGACATCTTTACCTTCTGTGAGCCGGATAACCCATCTAAGCCACCTGTTTCGATTTATGGCAGCGAGTGAGCTCTATAGAATTGTTTTGAGCAGCCATTGAAACGATTGCAGCAGCCTCAAGCGAATTTAAGGTAAAGGGCGACGAATTCGGACGCGCACACGCTTTAGAACGTTTCTGCGCAGATTTAACTCCAGCCTGCCGCAAATGGGTTATTTTGTAGCGCATTTATTTAACATTACCTGTCATTGTTGAAATTGCGCTTTTACCTAATTTTATGACCCAGTGTCTAAGAAATACATGTGACCTATAACCTTGTCATATTTTGACCCCCTAGGAAGCTGGTTTTTATTCAATATGAGCGAAAAATTAACATTTCTCTCCCATTTGTATGGCGCAAATTACCTATTCACCTGGAGATATTGTAAAAAGTAGCGTGGTGACACCCTTTTATTAAAAGTGTAAACTAAATGGTATTATGTCAGGAGTTTATTCGCCAAGTTTGGTCAAAATTACACCATTCAAAAAGCGACAGGAAGAAAGTTCGAAAATTATGTAGTGCTATAATTTCGATATTGTCATTTTGTAATCGATACTTATGTTAAAATTTCTTCACAAACATCATGAAAACTCTGCATTCGATAGATATGGATCTTAAGTCTTTGTATTTATTAAAATTAACTCATTTGCTAAGCGTGTTATAATTGCTTTCTTTAGTTTCAGTGAATTATATCATTTTTATTTATTTTCAACGACGCCATTTTAACGTCAGTTTCCATGGAAACAAGCGTGGTGACCCCCATTTTTTATTTCATTTTTGCACTTGCACAACTTCCTAGAATATTTGTGCAAAGTTTCAAGAAAATTACACCACAACTTAATTTTGACGTAATTCGTAGTACTTCACCTTAAGATGCATGTTGGCTGTTTTTCGATCTGCCAAGAGCTACACAATTCAGAACATCGTTTTGCAGAGATGCTTGATTCTGCAGCAGACAAATGACAGCTCAAAATGCTCTGTGCAGATCTGCATTTGAACTGCTTTGCACAGCTACAACTCTTAAACAATCTATGACAGCTCCGTGCAGTTCTGGTAGGTATATATGGCAGACAATAAGATGCTGGCACACTCATTTTATTGCGGAACAATTATAATAGAGTAAATTGACCACCGCCGTATGATCACAGAATCCAGGAAAGGAAATTGTGAGCAAGACTCTTGAGAAGCTGTTGCAAGAATTTTTTTTTTCGATTACTATATGTATTATTTCACAATAATGTAATTGATAGCTATACGAGAAACGTTTACATTAAGGTGTCAGAACATAGCTCTTGCGATCAGCAGGCCTTGGAATGGCTACCCAGCATTATCACGTTCATAGTTAAGAGAATTACGAGTTGAGGTGCCATTCTGTATCGCAATGCTTTCAGTAACTGAAGCTGACACACCAGGATTTCGATTGTAGCACAGACAAATAGAAAAACAGTCTAGCAACGCAGCATGCCTTTTGTTCCATGCTCGTCTCGGTAGACTCTGGCCTTCTCATATTAAAATGAGCTTCACAGGTGTTAGATTTTTTGGAGACTTTGTTCGCGAACATGGAAGGCTTACGTAAGCGATTCACGTCTTGAAGAATACCCGTTGCCAGTCTGTCTCTTTATTTGTCTGTGATTGTTGCAAAACTTTTAACTTTATTACGAGATGGCAAACGTAACGTTCAGCGTCTCAGTTCTTAGTCGGTGTGTCTCGAGTATAAATTTTCTACAAATATAAATACGTTTCTAAACTTACATATCTGCAAAATTATCATCATCATACAATGTTCATCACGTGGTAACTTTCCCGCCAGATCCTTGATTGTTTCTTTAGATTAAAAAAGATCACACAATGGAATACCCCATTCTCGATTGTTCTGATTGAAATTTTACAAATAATTAATTAAAAGTATGACGTTATCTCCTATTTCCTTCTCGAACGATCTTGAATCAACCTTCACACGCCTTAGCCACGTGAGGGACGCTTTGAGATGAAATCTCTGGAAAATATCATCAAGAAAGGGTGTTGCAGCATTAAGAAGGCATGAAAATTGGAAAACTTGAACAGCGCCGACATTGCGGTCTCACAGAATGAGGGTTGGAGCCGGCTCCAAATGGATGGGGATAAGGATTAATGTCAAGTTTTTGTAGGCTTTTTTGGGGACGGCTCTGCATAATGTGAGTCTTGGTAACGGTCGTGATCGTTCACATTATTTGCGTAATCTGTTTGCCCTCAAATCACGCTCGGACTAGGTGTGTGCCGGCAACATGGTACAGCCTTCGTTTCCTAGTTCCTTTCAGTTATTCCATGGCAATACTCGAAAGAAAAGAAAGAACGAAAGAAAGAAAGAAAGAAGGGAAGAACTATAAAGTACATCAAACAGGAGCTTGCTGATTTACTGATTTACTGAATTTGGAGGTCAACGGTCATTATGACAATGATTCGGCTAATGACTGCCATATGCACGTACAGAATGGGCGCCGTACATAGTTGAAATAATCATCAAAAAAGTAATAAACATATAAAAATTACAAATAACCTGAAATTGCCAATTTCGTATGGTGAAATTACGAACTACTGATGAAAATCGAATAAGCTGTCAGTTAAACATGGACAGAGAAACAAGGTCTGGAAAATGTCAGGAAATAGCTGAACAACGTGACGTCATGACCGAAAGATAAAATCACCTTGTAAGATGACCTCGACAACTCATTACGAGTTATGTTTTTTTGGAGCAATTTTTTAACGAAAACGCTTGTTAACCCTCGACTGGAATCAAAGACGGACTAGGTTCATTTCTTTATTGCAGGAATTGAAGTTTAGCCTTAGTCGAAATCTTACGATATAGCGCGGGCGCAATGAGCAATCCTCAAACAAGTCTATCCATAAGTAAAGCTTTCACAAAATTGGGTGATAACGTTCACTTGCTCACCTTGAAATGACAGATACAATATTTTCGTTGCCATTGTTAATGCCACCAACCGTGAACTCTACCTACAGTTTTGTAACATACAGAGTAAGCGCTTTTCGCAAAACTGCATTGCACTACCGGTACTGACTAGGTGACTAGTACTCTTGCTCAGTCACATCCGAAAATTGTTCACTTTCGTGATGTCATTGCTTCATAGACGCTAGTAAAAAGATTCTATGACAACTTACAGTTTTCGTCCTTTGCACACCGATGTAACTCTAAGCGTACACATGATTTGTTTACATCGCAATTGTATGCATAGCAAATGTTTGACTAGTTTGCACCTCTGCGAGTCTGAATGACTGACAATTGTTTGAATCATGGAATGACTGTCTCCTAAAGGTCATTCCCATTGTTCCGAAAACAATTTTTCTCGATAATCGTTGTATGTTAAAAAACGTACACTTTGGGCATACCTGATTGGCCTGGGTGTTTAAAACGGTGTTTGAAACGGTCTATGTTCATGGTATGCCAATAACTTTTGTTTGAGAATCGTTCTTGCCGAGTTTCACTGAACGGTCAACTTCGCTGTCCCCAGTTCTCACTAGAGCGCCATCATGTATTTTCAATCAATTAACGGCTTTTTATTCCTCACACCGGGGTTTAAGCGTAGGTGTTAACAAAGCACGCTTTCCCCAGGCTTATCACGTGACCATGAATCCACTTCTTATTGGTGTTTAAAAGGCTGTGACATCACGCACCGAAAACATGATAGAAAATTCCATATCTAGACTCTTCGAAGTTAGACAATTCATCCTAGGAGCGACTACCATAACAATACCATTACGTGAGGAAGCCACGCAACAGCTAGGCCCGACGAGTTTATATCAACAGGAATAAATCACCCAAGAATAAAATGAGTTGATATTCATTCCTTTGTTCTTCTGTGGTTAAAATAATAAGTTGATTTTTCCCCAATGTTCACGAAATTCACTTACAACTATATGACGCCATTCGATTCTCTTCAAAGAAGATTACATTTTTGCTGACATTTTATAAAAAAATAACGACATCGCTCGTATTACTCTTGTCATTGGTCACAATTAAAACACGAACGCAACATTCAATAAATACAACACTATGCACATCGACAAATAGTCTTTGTTTCGCACTCTACTGTGCGAGGGGCGATATATCTACCGACTGTCCCCGTCCATACATTTCTCGCATCTTGATGGTGAGTTACAGCAAAAGCGCTATTCATGAGAAACTTACCACAAGCTGCCATATTCGCTCTCAAAGTGGGAAACACCGTTTCAAGAAATAATCTTCGATCTGATCAATTTATAACTGGAAACCAAGATCTGCAAATGCTCGATACGCAATGGAGACTTCGACTTTGCCTTGTGCAATCGGCGACTGAAGACCCTAGCAGAGAATACTTGGCACGAATTCAAATTTAGTCTCCTGACATTAACATAATCGTCAAAGGGAAATACTTATTGGCTGTCTGGATTACCGTAGTTTGACAGGCTTCCTTAGGATGGCCTAAGCTATTCTATGTCAATGTACATTCATCAAAAATATAAGCTTCAAAATTGAGACTTTATTTTTAATTCTTCTTCTACATAAAATTCCCCTTTACGAAAGCTTCAACTTTTAGAAGTATCTAGGTCTGAATATCAATGCGAAAATATGAATTTTTAGGCAAAATAGTCTGATTATACCGTCAGAAAATTGCTCCTGATGTATAAGAATATTGCGGAATTTGCTGAAGCGAGAATAAGGAAGGGCGTTTACACAATGAATGCATTTTCACGCAAGCTGTATCTACACGAATAATAATGCCTATCACTATCAAGTGTAGTCAATTTACAAACTAACAATTGTCATGAGCATTGCATGTTCTACTCAACAAAATGACAGAGCTGCTTTACAAATATTTATACCTCTTTTACGTCAACATGAAAACAGAAACAATAAGGGAGGGTATAAGTCATTTAATATTTATTGACAAATATTGAACATATTTTACAGTTATTATCCAAGAATATTTTCTACTGACTGAAAGATAACCTCAATATTTTCTATTGACTCAAGAACAATGGCCATTGGTCTGCCATCATCTACTATACTATGAAAAGGATCATATTTGCAAAGGACAAGAAAAGTAGTCGACGTTTGACAACATAGCCAGCGCTAGATACCCTGTGGCTACTGTTCTTCTTTATCATGATGTACCAGGCTTATCGTTTCTTGTCATCAAAAGTATTTCTTGTGCATAAGGTGATTCCTTTTGGTTGCCGTATTTTTTTCTGTGTTAGTGTAGGCTAACTCTACTGCGCTCTCTTCGTAAATCCGATATTGTTGCGCCATCATAAGTGAGACAACCGACCAAGCATGTGGTTTTTCTTGGGCTGAAGACCATGGTAAGTCTTAAAATGACTGTACTATTTAAAGGGATAGTAGCTGTAACTTTTGAGAATATTTTCATTATTTTTGTTGCACGTGGCGAACTATTCACATGAATAAGCATAGTGAATCATGAAGAACCACCTACTAATTGACCTCAGTGCGTAACGTGTATCAATTCCTCGTGATAAAGAATGTTGACGAAGTGAATTTCTTGACGGAATGCAACGTAATCGACTTTGTACGCATGTGCAAGAGAAGTACCGCACAGTTCAACTCTGGTTCAACATGGCGTCGACACTACAGCACGCAGCGCAAGCGACCAGTACATTGGGTCGACCGAACAATGTATCTGTCATTCACATTGACAGCTGAAAATATAACTGACAGTTTGGCAATATCCGATCCATCATGTCTAAACAAGGAAGCATATTCACATATCCACCACTGTGTGGCTATGCGATGCGCGATGTAAAATGTTTACATTAGCCTTCACTGTCATGACCCTTGAACATTACGAAAATCACTGAAAATTTACAAAGGTGAGTAAATTGAGTTGCGGGTAACTGGGTAAAATTTGGTCACTTATGTAGATAAATTCTTCGCATGACTTGTAGTTTGCAGTTATGTTGTCTTTTTTTTCATTTGCGAAATAATCTTATTTCTGTAACCATGCATGTACACTTGTGTTGTAAGCTTACGTTGTCATATATATAGTGGTGATGCTCGCGACAGAAGTGAATTTTTATAAGAATGCCCCCATAAAAACAAACAAACAATAAACACGCATTTGAAAATAGACTGAAATAGGCAATACTGACGATGACGATGGAAATGTCTAAAGTACGAAAGCGCCTTTCAGAGTGATTAGCCAAAATGCAAAAACTCTTTCAGGAAAATAAGCAGATGAAACAGCCCGTAAGCTTACACATCGCGGTCGGCTTTACACTGAACGATCATTGATGGTGTGACCCGGGCCCCTCGTCCCAGCTCGCGAACTGTCACTGCTCATTGTACTTGTTGTGGTCGCTGTAGAAGAAACAACGTGGCACGTTTAAATTTATTGGTTTAATATTTAGGAAACGTAACTAGAGTTAGCAAATGTAATGACTCAACCACAAGTACCACCAAAAGTTTGCTCAAAAAATACTACTGAAATCACTGATGTGTTCAAAACGCCACGTCAAAACAAAGGCCAAGCCGCGAGCGCGTCTTACCGCAAGATATTCCCAGCTGTCGCTCAACTTGTCAAGTGAAAACACCAACCCGCCAAACTCAAAAGATCATGGTGCGAAATAGCGAAGTTTACCGCCAAAGCAATTTTGTTAAATCACGCATCCAATTTTGATCTCAACATTTCAAGATCAACCCATTTCTCAGACGTTATCAGACATTGTGGTCCTGTCGACTGGCGCGGCCGGCGGCCACTCTGTCGTTCATCTTTGGAAAATTGTAAAATTGTGAGACGATGAACAGCTAGGATTTACCCGAACAGAATATCGACACGCCGCGGGAGAAATAACTAGAAGCATGGCTCGAAAATATTGATTAGGACTTTGAGAAATATGCAAGAACTGGAAGTCAAAGAACCGGAGTTTGTTTGGGTGTTGTTCAGAAAAAAATATATATTAATCACTATAAGCAGTATTCTTATCGGTGATTTTTTCGTAGGCTACTGGCGTTATAGTTTTTTAAAAGTCCATTCCCCAACTGACCATCGGCTTCTCACACCTCGTGCGACGGCACTGGTTGGACATCTTCTGCAGCACTATCACAGGCTACCCAGACAGTATTAATAAGCATATATGAGATTTTCTCACTGTTTTCTCTATCAGTTTCTCTCCTTTTCTTCATCACAGTCCCTCTATGGATATAGGGACTGTGTCTTCATGCTCTGACTGATCGGAGTAAATAAAATAAACGGTTATATAATCTAAACTAGCCTCTTAACCCTTTATTCATTTTACACCAATTACAAGGACGTTTATCTCTCATATACACATCTTGTAATTAATTAGTCAACACAACTAATTATGCTAATCCGTGGACTTATCAAGGGTTGGTCAACATTGCAAAGATAGAGATGTAAATGAAAAAGGAGAAGGTATGAAGATCTTGGGAAACGTGTCCCGAGGACGTCCGTAAACCTAGTGGACGCTTATATATTCATGATATGCGCAAACAGACACTGCTCATTATTCAAAAATAAACGGGAAGTTGGATCGAAAGGAACGCTGAAAACGCGCATGCTTTTCGTTGTCCAGAGCCAAATTGAAACATAGCCAAGCAGACATAGCCCTGCTCCATGTAACAAATGCCACCCAGAAAGTATCGACCGACCAAGCAGAAAAAGCTCGCCGGAGGGGCCGTTTTATGAGCTTTTCAACAAAATTATATAGATGTATGTTTCATGTCGTCAACCTCGTTTTCTGGGAGTGTATATATCAAGTATGATTTACAAACCGCGTCGTGATTCAAGGCACGATGGTGACACATTAGCAGCATCACGCACTGGAGAATTTTTGCCAGCACTGTGAATTTTAAACCAGTCACCGTCATTTCTCAGCACTCGCTATTAAATCCATGTCTGCCGGTAACATATCGTTATTTTCTGTCTCAAACTACGTACCAGCAACAGGCTTTTGACGTCAAAGTCGGTTGTTTTCTGATATACGGTAGCAACAAAGCTCATGACTAGAATGACTCTACGGCGTCAAAGAGTTAATCTCGCCGGTTACTTTTTTCGCCTAATAAAAGAGGATTGGTCGCTACATGGAGCTAGTTTCTAGCTCCATGGTCGCTTCTAGTCTAAGGAATTCATCGATTTTCAATGGCGCCTTATGCTGTTCGTGTACATTTCCCGAAAGAAGCGGCGGACGGGCTATAAAAGTTCTTTTGTACTGTTAGGCTAGCTGTGGATTTTCGGACGGGATTTCTGCCTTTTACGGCTTGTTTTGAATTTTACGTTTTTGCACCACAGCCATGGGAACGTGCATGTTCTGCCCGACAGCACGCTTGTCGCAACTTTGTTCGTCGATATTTCGAAACGTTTCCACCCAAATTGCAATTGCCAACACTCATCAACAGCTTGGTCATTAGGGGCCGCTCAAAAAATATCAAACTATCGCCGTTTTTCCAGCTTTTTTTCCGACACGACTACTTGCAGACCATTCTTTTTTCTGGCGTACAAGCGATGGGCAAGGCTCAGGGCAGCCGTCACTAAAGTCACGTCAGCGGTGACCTCGCATCTTCTGAACACAAACTGACATCACCGATGATGTCGGCCACTACGTTAAGAAGCAGGGTTAAGCAGGGTTCTCCCCAGCCCAAAACAGCGTCGCGGCCCGCGACGCTATCGTTCAAGCCCGCGACGCTTTCAATCTCACCGCGACGCTATCATTGTTACCCGCGACGCTATGAGGTTCAGAAGCAAAATGTTCACAATGGCACCTACTGGTCGACGTCCGTACGATCACACAAAAGGAAGACGGATTATTTGTAGCTTCTTTCTTTTACAATGTCACTAGTTATTACTCTCCTTTCAATTTGTATGAATAGTGTTAACAACAGAACAATTTTACACGTCCCACCCTTGACAGTACCGGCACCGACCCATCCAAAGAAATTGTAAAGCTAAAGGACAGAAAAAATTGACAGCAAAAGTCAGCGACGATTTCCGCTCTCAATTGACGAAATATTTTCAAATCAAACTGATTACACAATCCCTAGCAACAGAAGTGGCAATTTGGTGAAATTTGTTTGTCTCACATCTTGAAATAAAAGTAAACTGGAACGAAGACATCATCTGATTATGTATGCTGCCGATCAACAGCATAGCATAGCATAGTGAACTGTCTGTCACCGCGCGCACCGGCATGGGTTGGCTGCACGTACAAGCAACTCAACTTTCCAAGATCAAGCGGTCAGTGTCTTGTGAAAACAGCAACATAGCAATGAAAATTGTTATAGTCAGTGGTAAAAACTCTTAACAGATGGAGTGTTAATTGCTTTAAACAAATGAAAATGCATGTGAAGAGAATGAAAACCCACATCGCGTGCTTGAGTGAAAATACTGTAAACAATGGCGGATGTGACATCAGAGTGGGACTCTTCTATTTTGGTACCGGGGTGCGCAGGATCAGAGAACTATGATAAACGTACTGAAAAACGTAGTATTTTCCTGGCAATGCTGTCACGGGAACTTCGATGCCTCATTGTTTTATAATTACATCTTTTAATAATTTCTTTGATCTGAGCAGTTTTACCAACTGTTATGATGGACTTCGAAAGTGTGGTCAAAAAGATTGATCTAAAAAGTTGGTTTTACTCTAGAAAGCTACCAGCCGTTCAAGTGAAGACCGTAACAACATGTGTCGTGCTCATTTGGGTCATCACAGTGCAAAGAACAGAGTACATAAACAGAATGCTTGACGACAGAGGCGCGGACTTACATCTTTTCAAATTTTTCGTTCGGTTTATTGTGTCAAACAAGGCCGTTTTAATAGTTCAGGTCATGCCACTGACCGAAATCTGCGGCTTGTGATAATGGGTGGTGATATTGCTGGAATAAAGGCAAGTAAACAGCATCATGCTTGTTTCTGTTATGATCACGATGTGTATGTGCAGGAAATATTTTTTTTTGTATTTTCCCGTGGGGGCGCCATTTTATGGGTGCGGCTCCCGTTTATTATAAGCCTGTTAAAATGTGTAGCCATGGTCCAAATCAGCGAGCAGTGACACTTCAATACACGTCCTTTAGTGAGTACATATAAACGAACCAACTCTGGTTTGAAAATAAAATCATGAAAATAATGCATAAAATTAGCGGCTATTGGGGCTTTAACGTTGCATAATGTGTCCATTCGTTTTTAAATTATTAATGCCATGAATTCTGTAGTCTATTTATGTTTCTGGTGTGCTCTGTATCTAAATAAATGATACTACCGATCTGAAAAGAGCAGCATGGGATATGGTGGAGAAACGTATACAAAGATAGCTACTTCTTAATTCCTTGACAATGAAGACAGATTGTAATCTCTTCAGTTCCTTCAGTCGACACCTCTGTCTCCATCAACTGAACTCAAAAGATCCTGCTTCGTAAACAATCCCCTGCAAGTGAGAATTTTTACCAGCACTTTGAATTTTTTAAACCAGTCACCGTCATTTCTATTCACTCGCTATTACCTCCATGTCTGCCGGTAAATATATCGTTAAAGAG
>LD348251.1:0-14970 GCA_001465055.1 Ptychodera flava
TTCTAAAGACTTTTCAAGACCTTCACTGCCAACGCTGGATTTATACTGTGGACTGTGTGCAACTTCAAGCCCACAAGCCAAAGGACTGTTCATTCATCAGACTGACTGTTACAACTCTGAGACTGGAGCTTTGCCATCCCAGCTGAGATAAGTAGTCTGTACACTTTTAAAGCTTGTACTCTATCCCTGACTTAGCATTTAGTTTTATTTCCGTAATAAATTTCGTTTAAAACGGAAACTGCTGAGTTCACCCTTTTGTTCACGTAACAATTGTACCGCTGCGTAATCACAGCTAACACATGTCTTCTAGTTGACACAATCGCATGTAAAACATCAATTATATTATATCATGCTACCATGATTTTGATTACAATTCAGATTTTGGTACAATTCGCTCCATATAGCACTCGCCTAAGGGCTCGTGCTATATGTCGCGCATTGTACCAAAATCTCGTGTATACCCTCCTGCGGCGGGGGTTATTGCTTAATTAAACATCGTAGAGTATACAATGTATTGTTTCAGCATATGTGAGTTTTGCTTTTTTATTTTAATCAGTTGATGACAAGAAGCAGCAAATATTTTGTAACAGTATTGAAGAGAGGCACTGTATATGAGAGTCTCCCCTTTTCCTTAACTAATCAGCTCCTTGTCTTTGATTTAAAGTTTCATCTCGCCATATTACCTATTGTTGCATTTTTTTCAGGATGTAAAAAGTTGGATTTAACTGAAAATCGAAGAGTTGTTATAGAAGCTGGTGGTACAGATAACGAAGAAGATGAGTGTACAGGTAGCTATCAGGAAACAAGCTTGAGAACCTCAGTTCATCTCTAATGTAGATTTAAATTTCCAAAAGTCAGTAACTGAATTTTGATAAATTTCTGTATTTTTGTTCTGAATTAATCTAAGCTTTGGTAGCACGCTATGATCAACTAAATGTTGCCGGAGAATAAGCTTTCACAGACGTATAGTCTCCCTTATTTAAATTAAAGCTGAAAGCGACAGACCATTCAGAGTAAAAATGTCCACTCTGAATTACTGATTTTTCTGAAATTTTCACTCTGAATTTTCTGTCACTTTCTGCTTCAATTTTTCACCCCCCTTGCATCTGATGAAGGAGACTTCACGTCTTTGAAAGCTTATGCCCTTGTAACATTTAGTTGATCATAGCCTGCTACCAAACCGTAGATTATTTTGTGTTGTAGCTCAACATGTCTCTTGTACTCAGCAAACTTTTTTTAGCTTTGCTGTCAGCTAAATAGGTGGATGTGAAGCATTGTCCTCAAATTTGTACATCCAAATGTTTCTCTTCAAAACAGCCTGTACGATCCTTTAATATTTGGATTACAGGTCCCAAGGGATTACCCTAGTCAGCCTATGTTCAAATTATGATGAAATATGCAAATTTATATTTATTGAGGCTAATTTTGCTATTTTTTGGCAAAAATCTTCTTCTCTTTTACTGCCGTCTTCAATATTTGGTAAATATGTCCCTAAAAATGACCTTAGTCAAATTTGTGCTAGTTGTGATGGTCATGAAATATTCAATTTTTTAATTTTTCATGGCAATATTTGTCATTTTTGGTCAAAAAATCTTTAAAAAATCTTTTTCAAAACTGCTAATTGAACAGCTTTGATATTTAGGACATAGATCTCTACTGATAGTCTTTTTCAGATTGTTCAAATTATGCAGAAATTTGCAACATTGTATTTTTAGGACATTAAAGACATTTCAGACATTTTTAAGACATTAGGGATTATCAGAATGTGATATATTCAAGTTATGATGAAATGTACATTTTTTCATTTTAAGGGTGATTTTCATCATTTTTGGTAAAAAAAATTGTATAACAATTAATAGCAGGGTACACCAGAATTTGAAAGGTCTTTAAGAATATGTTTTAAATTTCTGAGAAGATTATTTTTGAAATGTCACCCATTTATTTCAGGGTTTATTTAAAGATATTACAAACAAACAAACCTTTTTGTTTATGAAAGACTTTGTTAGACAAGGAAATAGGTTTTACCCTGCCAAGGACCCACTTTCCCCACTTTCTGCATGTTGTGCCTTACTGTGACACTTTGACAACTTGACATGTTGTGTTTAATTTAGTGTGGACAACTATATACAATGTGCATCAGAGAAGCCTTGACTAACTTCCTTTTTCTTCAAAATTTACAATTGTCTATACAAGAGGAAATGTCTTTAAGAAACCATCTTACAAAAGTGGAGTATGCATTTCATACATGTACGTCTTTTCAACACAATAAGTATGCCAAATTTTGAGCTTTTTTAGATGATTTTTGTACATTTTAAACAAGTGTGCACATAAAACGTAATCCACAATATGGTGATTTTCATTGGTTATGTTTTTGATAAGAAGGTGTTAACACTGTTGGTTTTTTCCTCTGACAAGCTTTACATACAAAGTTGCAATGTTTATTTGCCCATTTTACAGTGAATTATTGTATTTTACTCTAGAAATGTTTCTTGTATTTTTAGAATAAAATAATTTTACTGGATATCAATGGTCTGTAATGTTATGTCAAGGCTTGAACACCCCGTGAACGCCAAAAATTAAAGGTGTTCAACAAGCGCGCATCATGTGTTCTAGCCTTTAACACACTTATCGCTGAACGGCGTCCATGCGTTCAAAAAGTGTTACAGCCCTTTGAACACGTAAAAGCGTTCAATTTTTTGAACACATTTCGTGCGCAACGTGTGTTCAGATATGGAACACCATGGTGTTCAATATAATGTCTGATGAACACGTAGCGTTCAAACTCTGCACACGTGTGTTCAAAAATTGAATGTTGGTTGAACACGTAGTGTTAAATTTCTGAACGTCTAGAGGCGTTCAAAAAGTTTTACAAAAAGGCGTTTAATTGGTGTTCTATCCTTGAACACTTAACTTTACAGTGCACATTCTATACAGACTGAAGCTTTATAAGCTGATAGTCAAGAATCCAATGCATCAGGCTATAATAATAGTCCAGTCGTGATGTGACAAAAGCATGTACTAATTTCTCTGTAGTCGGCGTATCTACCAAAATACTAATTTTACCGTTTTTGTACAGTACGAAAAGGGCAGATTTACAGGTGTTATTTATTTGACCTGTCATAGAACAATTCAAATCGAGCAGAACACCAAGATCTTTTACTGTGATGGACAGGGTAACATCGAACGTACCGATCTTAAGAGTGTCATGTTTAGTCACATCTCGTTTGACACGCAATGAAAAGTGAACTAGCTCTTAGTCTTTTTAGTCCCCGCGGATGAAGTCCGACGGGGACTTATAGATTGGGTCCCGTCTGTGTTTCCGTCCGTCCGTCCGTCCGTCCGTCATCAACAGTTTCTCAGCCACTGCTGAACCAATTTCGTTCAAACTTGGCACAAAGGCATAGCACTATGACCTACAGATGCACGTCGATTTATTTTGTGATACGATCGAATTTGGCCGCGAGGCGGCCATTTTGTTGCGATTTTTCACGTCTTTGGACCATAACTCAGACATCCTTGAGCAGATTCTGTTCAAACTTGGCACAAAGGCATAACACTATTGCTTTCATATCCGTGTCAAATAATTTTGCGATACGATCCAATATGGGCGCGAGGCGGCCATTTTGTTGCGATTTTTCATGTCTTTGGACAATAACTCAGACATCCTTGAACCAATTCTGTTAAAATTTGGCACAAAAGCAAAACATTATGCCCTTCATATGAACATTAATTTATTTTGTGATATGATCCAATATGGCTGACAGGCGGCCATTTTTTTGCGATTTTTTCATGTCTTTGAACCGTAACTCAAACATCCTTGAACCGATTTTGTTCAAACTTGGCACAAAGGCAAAGCACGTACTATGGCATGCATATGCATGTATCAATTAACCTTGCGATAGGATCCAATATGGCTGCAGAACTACCATTTTGTTGGAATTTTGCATGTCTTTGAAGCGTAATTCAAAGGTCATTGCACCCATTTTGTCAAAACTTGGCACAAAGATCAAGCACTATGGCATACATGTCAATGTACTTCGTGACATGTTCCAATATGGCTGCCAGATTGTCATTTTTGGATTTTTTCATGTCTTTGAGGCTTAATCATATGCAAATATTCCTTATCCAATGTTGTTGAGACCTGGTACAAAGATAAAATACTATGGCATACATATGCATGTCTACTTATTTTGTGCTATGATCCATATGGTCAATAGACAGCCATTTGATTTCAATTTTGGTGTGATTTTTTATGTCTTTGAAACATAAACATAGGTCACTGTCCCTCGATGGACTGATTTTGTTCAAACGTGATACGAAGATAAAATACTATGGCTGCACTCTTGTGCACATTAATTTGTTTCATTATATGATCCGAAATGGCTGATGGCTGATTACAACAACATACCCGATCCCATACCATTTTGAAAATTCCACCAAACCATGTGTATAGTATGTGCCATCATGACACTAGAGGCAGTGAGGGCATCATTATGCGTGATGTAATCAAAAGTTCCTTCAGTGGTCATTACCGGCAGAGATGAGTCATTTAACGTTCCTCAGATTACTTTATTATGCAAGTCACAGGCCTGATGCAACCGTTGCATCAATGTCATTCCACAGCGACCTAGACCACAGCTACCTAGACACAAAAGATTATAACAAAATGGATAAGCGGGGACTGTGTCATCAACGATGACTTGTTATCGTTAAGGTCAGCATATTTGACCTCATCCATTGACGCACATTATCAATGCATAATTCAAGATCCAACTTGATGTCGTCTGGACTACTACAAACAACATAAATCTGAGAATCGTCAGCGTAAAGTATGTTATCGAGGCCCTGAAAAGAAATAATATCATATAGAGGAGTTTTGTACCAAGTGAAAAGTAAAGGTCCTTGGACAAAACCTTGAGGGACACCAAAGCGAAGAACAGCATCTTCTTATGTTGTGGAACTAATATTAACACGTTGAACATGGCCTATTAAATACGATCAAAACTATAGTAAGACTGAACCTGTTATTTCAAAACGACACTGCAATCTATTGGAAAGAGTGTTAGGGTCCAGAGTATTAATAGGAGCTGATGAATCGAACATTAGTAAAATAACATCCTTTCATGAAACTTATGCTATCATAATATCATTATGAGTCCTAAGCCATGCAGTTTCAGTACTGAGATTTGTACGGTAAAAAGCTGACTGGTATTTTGCATACAATTTATTTTCTGATGAATAGATTTTCAATTGATCCGCAACAAAACGCTCCAAACATTTGGACAGCATTGTTATCAAGACTAGGGTTTAATAAATGCAGTTTGAAAAAATGTGCGGAACAGTAACTAATAAAAGCGAGCTGTTAAGAGGTTAGTTAAAAACGGAGCAGTTTCACAAATACAATTTAAAAAAAAAAAACTTCCGTTCGTAATATATCCAAAATATACGATCTAGAAGTTGATTTTAAAAATGATTTTAAAACATTATGTTCACTGACAGGACTAAAAGATGGCAACGAACAGTTGAGAAACGGATAAAACGCATTTTCAATAACTGGAACTAGCCCTTCTTTGTATTTCTCTACTTTTTGCTGGACGAATTTAAAAAACATGTCAATATGTTCATTAGGAGAGACGTTAGTCGGCTGAATCTATGCCCTCGTCTTCTTGATCCTCTCAGCTCAAAAGTCGTGAAAAGTCCTTTAGAGTGCGCAGCGTTTATTCGATCCCGATAGTAATCATACTTTACTTCATCCGCTAGTCGATTATATTGTAGCCTCGCTTAGACGAATATTTCGCGCTGAACGACGAGACAAGAACATAACCACCTTCGCTAATGTTGGCGGGCCTTCCTTCTCACAGTAATAAATTCTTCATTACACCAAGGTGTCCTAAGCTTGTCAGAGAACGTTTTAGACGTTATCGGCACCAGATTATCGAGGATTTCAGAAATAGCCACATTATATCCTGAACAAAGATCGTCAACATCCACAGTTTGATTGTTACAGTAGGTTGACAACGCAAAATATATCTTCGACTTCAACTGTTTGCGATCAATCGATCAAAATTTCGTCTTGACCTAGTCGGTTTCACATTCGGTGGTCGAGAAACAGTCACCTTGAAATGAACCAGATCGTGCGCTGACGTAAGTACGTCAGAAAGACCAACGTCGTCCAACAATCGATCAGATGAGCGTGTTATAAGCAGATCAACAATGTCTCCATGCTGCTGAATATTCTTTGAATTCAGTAAATCAATGTGTTTAGCGGTGTCCGATGACTCTTGATCATTCATATGAAAATTAAAATCTCGGAAATTAGATAAATGTTCAGGTGACGGAAGTACAATTTCCAGTAGAGTTGAAAATTCTCATAGGAAATCGTTCTTTGAATTCATGGTTTTCTTGGATTTCGGTGGAAGATAGATTATGATCAGACGTAAGCATGCATGTACAAACAGATCGTAGAAAATATGAAGTGATTCAGAGGAATTAAAGGCATGTGCTGTTTTGTCATTTACTGTCAAGTTAGACCGTAAAAGAAATGCAACTTCTCCGCCTCGGCGATTAGATTGTAGCTGTTAATGGACAGAAACACCAGTGACGGAAGTTAAATTTCTGTAATAACAGGGTTGTCCTTGTTCTTGAGTCATGTTGCAATCACCATGAGAAATCTAGTTTTTCTTCTATTATTGTTGTAGCGATGCTACCAATCTTACCGGTCAATAAACTACCATTTTAAAAATCTCGGGGGATATTCAGAAAATTGGAGAAGGATTTCCTGATCAAAGTGATTTAAGTAACCGTCAACAAAGAGTAGTTATTAACAAGGGCTTTTCTGAGTGGGGCCAAGTATCATCGGGTGTATCCCAGGAATCACTACTTAGCCCTCTGTTATTCAGTATTTATATAAATGATTTACCAGGTATTTGTATAGATTCATAATGTTCCCTACACGTAGACGATGCCAAAATCTTGAGACCTATTAAAAAATATTTGAGACCGTTTAATGTTGGGTTTTATAAAATGAAACTCTCAAAATGTTATTCAGGTTCAAACTTTTAAATCTCTTTATACTTCTCTTGTAAGGACCTGTCTTGAGCATGGTTCTGTTGTCTGGAACCCTTGGCAAAAATTAGATACGGAATTACTTGAAAATGTTCAACGTCACCGGTAAGTTCGTAAAATAATTGAGTTTCAAAATTTATTTATATCATGCTATCTGGGTCCAGTATAAGGCTCTCTGTACTATGTCTAACTAACCGACTTTGGAGCAACGTCGCTCTCGTCTTGATATGATGTTTTATAAAAGCACTGCTTTAATATTCCTGGCAAAATTTTGCGCATCTGTCCTACATTCAGACCAACCGGTAGCCGTATCAATGTTTTTAAATTTTCTCCACCCAACATATGTATAAATAATTTTAATGACTTTGTTCGTAATAATCATAATTTTGATATATTTATTGATTTACTTAAGTCTCACATTAAACATGTTATTTTTTAATGGCTGTTCTTGTTGATTCGCTTGCCTTGTTTATATTGTCTGTGTGTATCCTAAACTTGATTTTAGTTTTATATATAATCTTTGTTTGATGCTTGCTCGTTCAGTTTTTAAATAGTTTGTTTTTTTAACTGTTTTCTTTTGCACCTTTGAGGAAGCTGTAAATGGGACCTGATCCTGTTGGATTTCCGAATAAATAAATAAATAAATAAATAGATAAATAAATAAATAAATAAATAAATAATGCCTGTGCTCTTAATTACTCTAGACAACTGATAAATCCTTGAAAATGATTCTTAATTTAAAGTCATCTCTAAATTTATTTTAAAAGAAAAGTTGATGTTTTTTAATTCTGACCGACATTCCTGTGCTCTACACAACCTATAATCTGCTTATCTACTCAGATGCTAAGGAATTAAACAAAATTCGCCTTCTAATTAAGAACAAATATTGCAGATAACATTATAGTCAATACATGCCATCTCTTACCTAACACGTTCCGCAACTTTCATAATCCAAACATCGATTTGTGTGAAACAGTAAAAACCATTGTAAAATTAAAAGACGTATAAAACCGCACTAGTGCGAGTATAAAACACATACAATTACAATACTGAAAATACGGCAGATAAAATCACTAGGTGTAGCAGTGTAGAGGATGAAAACGGACTTGTCTGGTACAACCCTGCGTTAGTGACCAAACAACACATTAGGTGTCAAGAGCGAAAAGTAAAAAACATGACGAATACATTAAAACGAACAAGCTTTAAACGACTGAAAAAACAACAATCAAGAGTAAACTGAAACTAAGACATATGGATAGATAAAAAAGAGGGAAGGATGAAGAGCCAATGAAGAGAAGACCAAATTAAATGCCTAAAACTAGGCATTGATACCAGCTGGTACCAAAGTGCCCAACTTGAAAATAAATGACACTGCTCCTTGATGTGGCGAATTCTATCTCCGACCTGTATTAAAACTAACGTTGTCGCGCCCATATCAACCGCACCACAGTGAGGTGGTGTACAAATATGTTTGGCGACTTGATACATGATTGTTTTGTCGTTGACAGTATGTAAGTGTTCAACTGATTGGTCACTTAGATGTCATTTTGGTCACACCTACGTACAACCTGTCGCAACGTGTACATTTTATACCATAAAACAAATTGGCTGACACACAGGTGAATGTATCAGAAATAGGAACTTTACGTTTAGGGCCATGAATGCAGTCTGTCGTAAAGACGTATGGACGTGTATTGCAAACACGACGATCACGAGGGAAGATAACCATACCACTCGCACCACCACTCAATTGGGAACGCACCTGGCGATCCTTAAAAACCGTGATTGGTAAAGATAGGAAAATGTGGCGCGTATTCATATAGGTAATAAGCAAAGACAATTCACGGAGAATGATGTTACGTACGAGTTAAAGGGATGATGGGAAGGCCTAATGGAATACGGTTTCACTGGGGTTTATTTGTAGGAGTGAGAGCCTGTTCTTAGATTATTGGTTTTACCCCTTTAACAGCTTTGTCGACCAATTCAACAGGATATTCCGTGCAGTACACCAATTACTCATGGTATGTATAAGATGCAAGAAATCAGTTTGGTCAGAGCAAATACGGCGTACTCGTAGAAATTGTGAAAATGGTATAGACTTTACAACGTTGTGGATGTAATGAGTTGAACGTAACGTAAAAGTGAAAATCAGTGGTATTGAAGTAAATAGATACATAATGCTATTTCCATTGAAATATGAGCAGTCATGGAGGATTTTGTTTCTTTTCAATGTTATTATGATATTTGATGTCGTTGGTAATTGTAAAAAAATCAAGACAACGTTTGTATCTTAGTCTTACGTAAACCAAAATGTACACATCCCCATGTTAGAAAAGTGACACACCTTGAGCCTAATGACGTGAGGTTATGCGTCACCATTCTCCGAGCACATGTCTATTTTTCAAAGCAATCAAAATATCCAGAGTCACTGCGCGTTATTAAAAAAAGGGAAAATTAAATCTCGAGCAATCACTGACAACAATAAATACTCACGCATTTCTAATATTGTACATAGTAAAGTATTTTCATTTCTATAGAACCTTATTGTAAAAGTGAACTTAAATAACCATACCATGTCCTTCTTGTTAAATTTTTGTTGTCGTACGATAATCAACTTTACTGAGATAGTTTATTAGACCACATAATCTCCACACAGACTTTGTAAAATTACTTAACTCGAGTAGTATGTCAGTTTTTTGAGGGCTATGAGTTTGAATCATGCCACATCAGAGAGGAGAAATACAGTGTTTGTGGACGTATGTCTTTCTTCTGCTTCTAAAGTTTGTGAGCTGTGACTATGTTCTTTGAAAAGTAAAACCATAATATTTAAAAGTTCAATTATGTATTGAGTCGATTTGACAAGCATTGTACCTTTACAATATTGAGAACACAGGTCAATCTCAGGAAACGAGAGTGACAATCAAATCGACGTATGCACAATTAAGTACGGAGTCTTTCATATTACACGAAACATGAAATTTTGTAAAAATTAAATTTTAAGGATAAAAAATGACCTTTTGGTCTCGTCTAACTCACAGTGAATAGGTTTTTATCATAAAAGAGGACACTTTTTAACTGTATGTGTAGGTAAAAATGAAATACATTTCTGCTTCAATATTGCTTCTCAGAGGCGTTAAAAAATCTCTGAAAACGATGAAAAATTACTGTCAATTTCTCCAACGTAGCCAACTTGACATTTTAATTATTCATAAGGTCTTGGTAGCTATCCGTCGTATGGCATTATCTCTCCTTTTTGCGGCTAAAGGAAAAGGCTAAAAGCCTTAAATCAGGTCAGCTTACAAGGTGTACCCCTGCATCTTTCCTATAAAGAAACGATGTAACCATGCTCCATTAAAGCCATTCATAAAATGAGGAGTCATGGTGTGTCGCAGGGTATTAAATGAGTAAAAATATATAACATTTACTGACAACTAAATTACAAAATTGAGGCTTCCCCGTGTATAGTAGAAAACATAGACTGTTTTATTGACTTTGACGAAACAATCCAGAGAAAACGTACTTTCTTCGTTTCCCTTTAAATGACACGTCAACAGTGGTCAAAATCAAAATAAGATATTTTAAAACATAAAAGGTAATGTTCGTTGATGACAAGGCTCATTCAACAGGCACTTACAATAAATATAACCAGTTTCATAAATATTGACAATTATCTTCAACATACTGTCAAAGATGGCTTTTCTGGTAAAATAGAGATTTTTATTCTCTTTTATATATTTGTCATTCACAGACCTTCAGTTTACATTTAATGTTGTGTTCATATTATGCTTTATATTTTTTATGTAGTATTGATTATTATGGAAGCTTTATTGTCAAAGTGAAAATTGAAAATCCAAACTTGCTGGCAGTCACAAAATGCCCCTCTTATTTAAATTTGACGAGTTTAAAACTTTTTACTAATTGATTGATTTGGCTTTATTTGATTAATTCAAGCGGCTTAAATCACAAATTGTGGAAGAGAGTTTGTATTGCATGAGATTAAGAGGGAGATGTAAAATATCAGGGGAATATGTGAAGCAGACAATCGTGTACGACTGGGTCTCTGGACAAAAATGTCTTCCTTTAGCTTCTTATCGCAGTGATTTATAAGTTTATTAATCGCAATTGAAACATGAAAGTAAAATCGGAATAAAATTAACAAATCAAATTTTGTGCAGCTTTGTTTCATAAGATAAACATGCTCTTTGGAGTCAGGTCACAGTAAAAAGGTTTCAGATGATATGTTGACCCCGTGCGATACAAATTAAGTCTGCTCAGCAAACTCTGTTGACGATGAATCCAGACATCTTATCAAATGTCTATATTAAACTTGATTTAGTTTTCAAAATCGGTTTTGTCCCTAGTCATAGAAAAGATGTTTCCTCTATGGTGACATCTTTCTGTTAATTGGGGAAAATTCATCCATCCTTAAATAATATTTATTCAAGAGGTTTTTGCAGCCACTCAGTATGACTTTTTTGCTTTGATGTGTTCATTGTTCAGGATTCTATGTAAATGTACATGTAAACAACTGCATCGAAACAATATTGCATGATACTACTTGAGCTCAGCATAAAAGAATTTATTCCCGATTGTGAAAATGTTCCTACTATTGAAGGTTGTATGATAGTGACGTTTCTATATGGGATATTCTATGCTGTGCAATGTTAAATACAAATTCACCTCATTAGGTCGGGTACGCTAAAACACCTATTAAGTTGCTCAAACCTTCCTTCCAAAAAAATAAACATTTTTAAATCAAGAAGCCAGGGGTTACTTACAATATAATTACTGCATGAAGGCTACGCGACGCTGAAGTAATGGTTTTTCGAGTTTAATAAAATAAACTGACGAATCATTATCTTCTCCATGGGAGTTCAAACGAGTCAGCAACAATTGTAGTTAAAATAATCTTAAAGTATCATTAACTTTATAGCCCAACATGTGAAAGTCCGACAATGTGTAAGTTATGATAACCTCGATTCATAATTCACATCACCTTCCCTTTATACAGGGTCAAGCATCGAAAGCAAGCTCTTTTGTTATAGGGTGTGTTTCGATCCGTTTGTTTGTTGACTTTTGCTAATGGATATAATGCCAGCTAATCTCCGTACGACGGGGGCACAGGCACATGACGTCTTTTAAAATCACTTGTCTGTAATTTTAATGTTGAAACATGCATTTTATTAAAATCTGTGCAAACGGAAATCGTGCGGGCAGCTATTGCGGCATACAGTGAACAGTGCCCCGTGCAGGGCTGTGGCCGCTCAGCTCTACTGTTAACGTTACTAATTTTATACAAATGGCGAATTTTAAAATCACTTGTCTACAATTTTAATGTTGAAACATACATTTTATTGATAACTGTGCGAACGGAAATCATGCAGGCAGCTTTTGAGACATACAGTGAGCAGCGCCCAGAACACGGCTGTGGCCGCTCGGCTGTCTTGTACACATTACTCTAAAGGTACGAAAGTATTTGCAAAATAATTTTTAAATTAGACAAAATTAACGGTTATTTGCCATCCTCGAGATTCAAACTTCAACGTAATCAAGGGGATACTTACAAAAATCAATCGATCGGCTTCCTAACTTGTAAAGTTAACATCGGCCCTATCTACGGCTGATAATTAACGCAATGTGTTTTTACAGACAAGTCCCGTGCCAGCGCCATTTTCAAAGTGTGCAGCTTGAAGTTGACGCATGCGCATACTTTCCTTTTAAACCAATACGTCATTGTTATTCGTACTGAGGAATAGCCTTCAAAATGGCGGTGTCACGGGAGTTGTCCGCAGGTGAAATTTAGCGACTTACCAGCAATCACATGGCCCGCTGCAGTTTTTGTGTTTCAAGAACCCAGTCGATCGATTTGGTACCACGCATGTGACAACACAGAGAAGTTTAAATCCCCAGGGTTGCCAACAACGTTTTATTTTACGGATTTTATTTAAATTATTTTCCCAATAGTTTCGTACCTTTAGAGTAGTGTGTACAAGTTAGCCGAGCGGCCACAGCCATGTTCTGGGCGCTGCTCACAGTATGTCTCAAAAGCTGTCCGCATGATTTCTGTTTGCACAGTTATTAATAAAATGCATGTTTCACCATTAAATTACAGACAAGTGGTTTTAAAATTGGCCGAGTGTATACTATAAGTAACAGCAGAGCTAAACGGCCACAGCCGTGCACTGCACTGTAGTGTAGTGATGGGCACTGTTCACTGTAGGCCCTATGCCTTAAAATCTGGCCGCACGATTTCCGTTTGCACATTTGTTAATAAAATGCATGTTTCAACATTAAAAATTCAGATAATTGATTTTAAAATTCGTCGTGCGCCTATGGACGGGGGCTGTTAATAGCTTCGCACATCAAATGATCCAAATTAACATCCGTAATAAGCGTTTTCCCTAGATTACTTTCCGATCACTCTTTGCTCATTTGTCGTCATGGTAACATTTTACATGAACCCCGACGTATCTTGAGGGAGGGAGCATGACAGAGAGAGGAGGTGTAATCTGTGTGACAATTTCGTCGATTTTGACGACTGCAATGTTAATTGGAGCCTTGTATTGCAAGATGGTGACGGTACTAATCCAGACGTAATCTGATTAAGTTAAAACATATAAATAACTTGACTTTCGAGAAGTTTGCGAGGTCGACAAAATCAAAACATTTGGTTCAGCAATTAATCAAATAGTAAAAACCAATATTGGGGCGAACACGATTGGAACGTACATGGCAACTCAGATTGAGAGAAGGGAGTTAAAGCAAGTAACCGAATCATCATACTGTAAAATGCATAGACGGTAGACGGATTCAACTTCCACTGGGCAAAATGCTTGATATACAACAATATATACACATATACTGATTCTGTACAGGTGTCAAATACGTTAAGTATACACATACGTATACAAACAAAATGCAAAGCCACACTGTACACTTAGTGTGCAAAGATCTGCATTACGTATACTCATGATCTGCATAGAAATACGCTACGCATATCAACGTATTGGAATGTTCCATATACAAAGATATACGTTGCGTATGCAATTAATATTGTGTTCCATATACGTCAATATACGTATATATGCTAAGCGCATATCAAGCCTTTTTGTCAAGTGTTCATCCCTTGTACAAACAAGTTCATCCTACGAATCTAATGATTTCGTATATCAAATCTTGTTGAAATTCACAAAAGATGTCAAACTGAACTTTTCCAATGTATCTGTAAATAAATATAATTTTTCAAACGCCGCTAAAGGAATGAATTATGGAATTTTCAGTACTTTTCCGTACAAGAGTGACAATTCATCGACTGAAAGCGACGCCACTTTGTCTGACCTGCAACTGTATACACAGCAAACCTTGTGTTCCCTTGTAAAATCTGGACTTGAAATATCAGAATAAATTTTTCACGATTTTAAAAAGTTATTTGCCTTTAATTGAAATACGTGTATCATTCTTGAAGAAAACAAGCGACCTAGCGGCCGATATAGCTCCGCTGTGTTTATGTAGAGAATAACTATTTTTGACACATGTTGATGAAGAAGGTGGAAATCTTTGATAGCTCAATGCAGTGGCCAGAGAAAAGTGGCTAAAATAGCTGCAAAAATACACAATTGAAGATTTCATCATACTTTGAATATATCACATCGGATCATCCCTAAGAACATGTCAACCAAAGCTATCTGATGAGTAGTTTTTTGAGAATAAAATTTTCTGACCAAAAATGGCAACAATTGCCCCCAAAAATAAAAATTGCAGATTTCATCATCATTTCAATAAATATCATTTAGTTAATCTATAGACATGTATACCAAATTTCAAAGCTATCAGATGAGTAGTTTTGGAAATACACATTTTTTGACCAAAAATGGCAAAATTGCCCCCAAATTACAAAATTGCAGA
>LD348253.1:7872-94654 GCA_001465055.1 Ptychodera flava
CCCCCCCCCCCCCCCCATTTTCTCTTCTGGCCCACCTGCCGTTAATTGTGCTCGACCCCTAAGCAAGCTTACGTATGAATAATAAATGAAATAAATTCATTACTGCTGGACTTACTAACACTTTTTCACCCAATCACAGCGATCCCGCACAAAAGACCGGAAGTGCTCTTTGGGCGATCTCGCAAATACGGAAATGACGCAACCAAAGGTACGGAGTACCGCGAAGCCTAACCGAGATACGTAGACGTCCATAGAATTAGGAAGACTATCTTGTACAAAAAGATTAGCCATGCTTAACCGCTATATTGCGTGATGGTGTTTTGTTACTTAAGTTTCCAAAGACCCAGGATTATCTAAAATTTGAGTAAAAAGTGCAGCGGCTGGGGCAGCACGATATCCGCCATGTACAGTACCGGCAGATTGGTGTGTTGTGCATGCAGTGATCTTGCTGCGAATCCGTAGCCTTTGCCACTCGGGTAGCTTGGTCATTGGAGTGGCTAGGCTACGATGTGTATTACGTAAATATCGCACAGGATACGGCCTTCGCCAGAATTTTCAAAGACACAAATTTGACATAACTTTTCAAAAAGGACCGTTTCCGGTGTTCCGATGGATAGATGCTATATGGACTTTGGACCAAGTGTATGGAAATTGTTTCCGTAAAGATCGAACATTGGCGTTCAAAGTCGCGCCGTTCGAAATTCCGTGCGCATCGGCATTATGCATGTGTAATACTATCCTGTGTGATATTTCAGTTCTCCACATCGCAGCCCCCACTCCCAAAAGAACATGTCAAGGAGTGGCAGGGCTCGTTTTCGTAGCAAGCAGTGATCATGCATTTATGACTGCTTCCTTCGAATCTGCGCCAGATCTGGGATTCAACTGGGATTCAAGGTGCGACATACTAGATTACTGAGGCCGAATGCCGTGCTCAGTAAGCTTTCATTTGTTCAATCTGTTTCAGTGAATACCCCGGGCCGAAAAAAACCCCACAGCTATTGAAAAATTGTCAAGAATATGATATAAAGGTATTTGTGTGCGCCGTTTTTATTTGACTGGTCCGAGGGTTACGATGCGCGCATATCTCCAGTTGATAGTTGCGATAAAGGGCCAAAACATCCTCCATAAAGGGAACGACCTGTACTACCTTATCACGAACTCATTTTTTTAAATAAATAAAAGGAACCATGCCTGGGAGAGGCAGTCGCCTGAGTGTAATGTCGTCCCATCCCACCGAACAAGAATCCCCTCCAATGTCTATATGGCTGTTTCCGATTGATCACTAATGACAAGGCGTGCTCGTACGTCCCTGCGACTTGCATCTCCGCCACCTTCTCTGCGTTTTCGTTAGCATAGATTTTTTTCTTGAGAGAGAGAGAGAGAGAGAGAGAGAGAGAGAGAGAGGGGGGGGGGAGCACGGAAGTGCAGTCTCACGCCTCGAGTGCACCATGGTTACTCTACGTAGGGTGGAGTAACGTAAACCGTGAGTTCACGGACAGTATAACATTTGCTCAGTCTTAATTACCGTTGAAAATTAAGGAGGAATTACTCTTCAAGGACTATGAGTTGCTGCCTGAAGCTTACCGTCAGAAATTTAGGGACTGTGAGAAAGTTAAAGATCAAACTTATGTTGAATTTGCTTGGACAAAGGAATACCTGTTTGACTGTTGGTGTTCTTCTGAGAACGTTTGTCAAGATCATGCAAAGTTACGGCAGGTTATTCTGATTGAGGAATTTAAAAGGTGCAATTGAAGTGACATCAACACATTTATCAATGAAAAGAAGGCAGATACATTAGAGGCTGCTGCACATTTGGCCGATGATTATTCATTGACTTACAAAACTTCATTTGTCAGCAAATTATCCCGGTCTTTTTCATACCAAAACAGTGCGGGGAAATCTAACTTATCCTTGCATCTAAGAATTTCTCAAAGGAGAGTAAAAAAAATCAAACAACAACAGTTCACATAGTTCAAGTAACACTCCTACGTCATCAGATCCCAAGTCTCAATCCACTTCTGGCAAACTTGGTATTATTTCTTGTCATTATTGTAAGTAAGATGGCCATTTAATGTCAGATTGTCTCAAACTGTTCGGAGTAGGCAAAGCGGATCTACGCCCACATACTTTATTTCTTCATCATCTCAATTAGAATTTAATAATGTGTGCAATACACTTTCTGAGGTTAAACCCCTCTTATCCCCAATTAATGATGTCAAGGTCACTTCTTCTGAAGAGAGCATCATGGGTATCTTCAAACCATTTATTCACAATGGTTTAGTATCACTTTCTAGGATTTGTTTTCCGCTACACCTGTCAAAATTTTAAGAGATACCGCAGTTTCCCAGTTTCTTTTGTTGGCAGATACCCTGCCGCTATCTGAAAAGTTATTTTCAGGTTCTAAAGTTCTTATGAAGGAAGTAGATTGCAGTGACTACATTCCTGTTTCTCTCCATAATATCTATTTGTGTTCGGACTTTGTTTCTGGACCTGTGACTTTAAGTATTAGGCCATTTTTGCCTTTTGAAGAAATTCACCTTCTTCTTGGAAACAACCTTGCTGGGGACAAGGTCATTACATCCACTGGTGTGAATGTGAAAACGATCAATTCTTCAGAACTCGAACTACCACTTACTGCAGCTACATTCGTTATTACCGATCTTATCATTTTTATTGTTTCGTTAAAGTGTAACAATTGCCATCTTCGTGCGATGATGCAAGCTCCATATGATACTAATATCGAGAAATTGATTTTATGGGTGGTACGTTGCTTCTGATCAGTCTGGTAAACTTTATGATTTTCCGTAAGAAAATATTATGCAGACGTCGATCATAGGTGCTTAATACCAATTTAATTATTTTATTAACATGCATCCTTTATAATATTCATCCTTGCTGTCATAGGCGAATTAATCATAATTCCGGTCGAAAATTTTATTCTGTGATTTTGCAGCTCTGTATACGTAAACCTGAATTAGCTGCAGTTTTACGTCTTCTTTGCTGAAATTTAATCAATTAGAAAGGATCTTGCTTGACAGTAAGACATGTTACATAAGAGTATTCTTAACTGAACGTCAACACCTTATGAGAATTTACAGTAACCGCTGTACATTCACCCTCCAAGTCTCTTTTTGATGAACAACAAGGTTGTATGCATTGCACAACTGTTCAGTGCTTACCTGTTTCAAGGGAGATGATCACTGTTGATTTCGAGTAACAACAATTGTTGACTTAGGTGACGATAAAGATTGCGTACACAGCGATGCGTTTTTGATGGTACTTGATATTTGTACTATTTATTCCTGCGATGATATATGGTGTTGCAAAATATTGGCAGTCAGGGCGCAAATAATAAACCCGATGAACGATTTGTATCAAATTTGAAACAATATGTTTGTTTAACAGCACACATCACCGATGTAAATAGCTGACGTGTTTACGGAGGTATGTCGTATTTTCATTCTCGCAAGAGTAAAGGACTGGAGAAAAACATGTAAGTGTCAACGTAGGAAAAAATAAGGGTATGATAAACGAATGGTAACGGAGAGGACGTGGAGACATTGATGTTTTTTTTAAATTAAAACACTCTAGTTTAATATGTGTAGAGCAATTATCTATCCAGCCGCCCAACCTCGTAAAAAGTCAAGATATCAAATGACAAGGAACACGTAATGTAATATACATATCATATTTTTGTCTTCTTGCACACATGTATAAACATTCCAGATTGCTATCAATAAGTTATCCATTTAATTACGAAGGCTTTAACTACGGAAATCTACAAATTTAAAGCCATCAATCCACAGACACACGAATGAGATAGAAAACGCATGTATTACATGCCAAGTGGTTCAACCACTTCTGCGGAGTTCATTTTGTCTCCGAACGATCTCGGCCTGTTCCTTTTTGGTGAGTGTAACTTTGTAGTTACAGTGTATACTTGAACCGAGTTGTCAGTCATACACAACAAGTGTACTGAGAGTTGAAAATAACGCCATGTTCCTCAGTTGTTGCCAAGTACAATGAGGGTTATGCTGGGTTATGCTGTAGTGAAAGGTAATTAAAGAACAAATATTTCCTTTTTCGACATCGTTGACAAAGTAGGCCTAGAAAATATTTATAGACACTATTTCAATATTGAGAAGGAATTCGCGCATTATAATTTGTTTATAAGTTGTTCTTTCATACATGCGTGTATGAAAGAACGATAGAAAGGTGAGAACGTATGCAGAAGAAATGTATTTCTCATCATCCCATTTCAAAATTATTATCCTATTCAATGATCGATGGGAATTTTGATTATTAATCAGATACTATATCATTATAGTACCAATTTCCCTAGCTATACTGACCCAGGGCCCCTACAAATGAGACAAAGTTAGGGACTGGCAAAACAAGTTACCTAACATATGATTCAAAGTGGCCGACATGCCTGTGTTAACTTTCTGGAAAAAGATAAAAATTTCGGTTTTCGATTAATTAAGACGATATTTTTTACGGTAAATTTATTTTTCTTTCTTCAAGAGACTTACAATGTGCCCCCTTCAGTGGTTTATTAGAAAAGAATCGAAAAAATTGGAGTCTGAATATCTGTCCCCTTGGTGCATTCTACCATAAACCAACTGATGGGGTCAGTGCGTGTCGGTGACAACACCTTATCAATGCTTTACTTTTCAGGAGTTCGGGGATTTGAAAACGAGTAAAGAATGCATAGGCTTAAGATGTCTTGAAGATTCCACCAAAAGTTTCTTTGTTTGCGATTTATACAGCATCAATAGGTTATTGCTCAGTTGTGAAATTGTCCTCATGTAGATTGTAAATAAATATATAAAATAACTCTGTCTCCACAATAAATAAAGCTAAATGTAACATACGTATAATCACAGGCCCAGAAAATGTGACTTTTGACAACTGTTTTTCAGTTTTTTTTGCATTTCTCAGCAACAGTCTATATGTACACTTTGCACGTGACAGCGTATTGGAATACCAAATACTCAGGTTATTGACATTGACAGTGTATCTGTGTCCTGCATTCTTACTGTTGATAATCAAATTCAGGTCCATATTTAAATTTACTTTCCAACCACAACAATCACCTGACTCATTCATACGTTGCACTGACAAATAAAATATTGGGTATTTAGCATGATATACGAAGCAGACCAACAAACTTTACTTTAATTGTCCCCGAGGCTGTCTTTTGCCCAGTAAATCGACTTATTCATTGCTCTGACAAAGTTCGTGTGCGAGTATGTGAGTGCGAGTGCTTCATGAACTCTGCAGCATGTGGAGGGATCGGAGCGGTTTTGACTGTGATGTCTGTGCTAAGCGACAGGGTGCCGTATGTTATATGAGTTCGAATCCGATCGAAAATCTACTGCAATTTAAACATAGAACAAAGCACTGAAAAGATTTGCAACAGTTGGAGTTACTGTACAGGTAGCTTTTATACAAAGAACAAAATATTGAAATATCGAACCTCAACATTTCCGTGCAGCACGGTGGGGTCATCAATAATTGTCGTCATCTTTTAAGGCAGTCATAAAATATTCTTTGAGTGGGCAGTTGGTTCCACTATTTTGACTGAGGTACAAGAAGAAATTGCCGACCCATCCAAGCTGTAATAACTGAATGCTCACATAGTGCTGTACAGTGATCCAAGGTCACTAGAAATCATATTCGATCAAAAAGTATAATGCCTTACAAATCTGTATACGCTGGCCTCATGCATTTTACAATAGGGGTGAGATAAATGTCAGAGGGAGGCACACAAAAAATTATTTGAAGTTAGCTTGACATAGAGTCGATTGAATAAATGTTTCTTTTCTATATTACAACACACATTTATTATGCTTTTCTAAAACAAAGCACATCTGACATCGAAGGGTGGTCTTCGAAAAAAGCAGAATTTCAATATTCGCACATCTCTATAATTTATATAAAAAGTGTTCCATATATTCATTGTGTCGCATCCGGCAATACGGTAATTATCTTCAGTTTGTGTAGGGAGGTAGTCCACTGCTGTGAATGTGACAACGATCAAAACGTCGGAACTCGAGCTTCCACTCACTGATCATGCTAGATCCATTTGATAATGATACCAAGAAAATGATACTAGGGTAGAACGTTGTTTCTGATCACAAAAGGCCTGTCAGTCTAGTAAAGCTTTTGATTTTTTCCCCTGATAAATAAAGTATTTTGCGGACGTGGATTTATAGATGCTTAATATTCATTTATATTTTGCTCACAGGTATCCTTCAGAATATTGTCCCCTGCTATAATAAAAGAATGAATCGCCATTCCGGCCGAAAATTTTGCTCGATGATTTTGCTGCTCCGTATACGTATACCTCAATGAGCGAATTTTAACGCCCTGCTTTGTTGATATTCAATTAAATGGTAAGGGTCTTACTTGACAGGAAGACATGTTACACAATACGGTATTCTGAAGTGAACACCCTGTGACAATTTACAGTTACTGCTGTACATTCACTCTCCAAGTCTCTTATTCCGTACAACGAAGTTTATGAATTGCAAAACTGTTCATTACTTACCTGTTGCACGGGAGATGGTCAGTGTTAATTTCGAGTAACAGCAATTGTTGACTTCACTGACGATAACGATTACACACATTTATAAAGATTGAAGACTTCTAAAAATTACAGTGATGCATTTTTGATGGTACTTGATATTTTGGCTATTTATTCCTGAGATGATCTACGGTATAGCTAAATATTGGAAGTCAATAGCGCATGTTATTAAATCGATGATAGACTGGTGAGAAATTGGAAGCTATATTTGTTCGACGGCATACAACACCGATATAATCTTAGCTGACGTGTTTACGGAGGCATATCATATTTTCATTCTCGCAAGAGAAAATGGTTGGATAAAAACGTGCAAGCTTAGTGTCAATATGGAAAAATTAAGGGTATAATTTACGAGTTATAACAGAGTGGACTTGAAGCTAACGAAAGAATCCAGTCCCGTTTTGAGATACCGTTATATTTTTGAAATCATGACACGTTGATATCTTTAGAACGAGAATCTATCCGGCAATCCACGCTCGTAGAAAGTACAGGTATGAAATACCAACGAAACACGTATTGTCAAATAAATATCACATTTTTGTCTTTATGCACAAATGTATCAACAAGATTGGTTATCAACAAGTGATCCATTAAATTACGAACTATTGAAATTTACATCGCCATCGATCCACACACACGAGAAGACGATAGAAAACACATATCACTGTATTAGATCGCTTGGGCATGGTTTTATTTTACCTTTTCGTTTTCAATTTAAACTCCTGTGTCAATCCACACGAGCTAGTATCGCATAATGAATCTGTCTCGTAATTCATTTCTGAAGAACGTCCAATTGGATTCAAATACACTGTAATCGGGCTAACATATGGATGTTGAGAATGCCTAGCACTACATATGTTTTTGACGTATGAAAGTAAGGAAACCTAATGTATATAGGTGGTAAAAGAATCCCGTCTTGCCACAAACGGTTCATTTTATGGTAAAGATATTCAAAAGACATCAATGAACTTATATTGTCAAATGCTTAACAAAGACATGTATGACGACAGGCTGCCAGGTCGCCATTTTCTTAATGTTGTTTCATGATAGCGGCTGTTTAAAAATAGTTCTGCTGGTTTTTTCCAACCTCCTGGAACATAACTATGATTATGACGTTATTATGGTCAAAAAGTCGGTCCATTTAGAGACATGTTGTACAATCAAGTCGAAGGCCTTTAAGCACACAGCTGTGCCTGAATATAGTCATTCAAAACAAATAAACTACGATTTTGCATACCTTTTGTTCTCCAGGGCTACACATTGACCGTACTTAAAACGATATTTTTTCAAATAAATATGCCAATTTTCCTATAATTGTTATCGATCGAGTCCACGAGCCCTATTTCCTTTTAAGGTAGAATGCGCCTCGGGGATAGATAATCGGACTCTCAAATTCATACAATCCTTTTTTTCTGATCTATCAGTTGTTGGGGTCATTTAAAAGCTCTTGGAGAAAGAAAAAAATTACCGTCTTAGTTTTTAGAAAATCCAAAATTTTTATTTTTCCCATAGAGTTAATAAAGTGATGGCAGACATTTTGAAATACTAGTATCGGTAAATGTTAAATAATTTATTACTCTAGAACGAAACTTAACTCGGTGACCCCTGATTTTTTGGTAAGTGAATGGTTGAAAGTGGCATGTAAGTCTTTCATTTTCGAGGCACATACTACCTTAACAGTGTAATCTGTCCGACGCGTGCATAAATGCAGTTTTACATTAAGCGACCAAAATTTTCACGCTCTCATTGCGCGTTAGGCCAGGGGACGACCAATGAGCCATACGATGCTGGAGTTCACACACTCCCAGCGTACATGGGACGTGCGACGATAGATCCAGGCAATTACTTCTTTTGTTTACGTATTTCTAAATTACAATGCTTATGTAAGAAAACTATAATGTTGTGTTTGATTCACATATACATTCAAACAGTGATCAATGAAAACAGAAAATCCATTTAGAGAAAACTTGAGATAATTTTGCAAAGTAAACATTCCTTTGAGTAGACAATTGGCGGTACCAACGAACCTATGTCGGTTTAATGGTTAACTATCTTTGTTGTATACATGATCGAAGATAATATGACCAAAGGGGTCTTTTCGCTTATGGCTTATATAGTGTTTGCTACTGCAGAAGTAAGACTAAAATGAGAGAAAAATCCTGATGAAAAGCTAATCTGAAGATTGTCAGATGCATGAAACGTACATATACAATTATGTCGTTATAACAGATATAATTATGTTGTTACTTATTAAGGCTAGGCTGTACTGACAGAGGCTAAAGTTAGCTATCTGAGGGTGCACTCTATCCTGCGTAGAATTTTGGCAGGTCGAAGGAAGTAAAGAGATGAAGGTATAAATAAACACACTATCATTGCCACACAACGTTCTCTCCTTTATGAAATCATCCCTCAAAAAAATTGACGCTTTATAACAAAATAAATTAGTCAAGCAGCTGTGTTTTTTTATAATTCTGTCTTGTGATAGGGCTTGTAACGCATATGATGACTATCGAGTGATACACGGCAAGTCCGCTCTAAAAGCCAATGAGTACGTCTCTGGTAACGAAGTTATTGATGAGTTTTTGCAGATTGTAAATTGGATGCGAATTGGTCCAAAAATTGTGCACTCTAGCTGCTTGCGAGCGGATTGGGTTGCTAGTCTACGGAGTATACCATAGCTGTGGTGGCGTAGTTGAATGTCGTTACAGACAAAATCAGCTCGTAAAAGACAGAAGCCCACCAGCTCAGCAATTTACCCATAGCTAACATCGCAAACAAACTCAATCAAGTTAAGGTTGTGTTACAGTAATACAAAGTCTCTAAAGACAATCAAAACACCGAAAACGAACGATATTTTACTTTCCCCCTTGTATACACAAATAAGATTCACTTCTTTCAGAAGCCAACAAAACTACTGTTATTATCTTCACTGGTGCCCATTTTACATTAGAATTTAGGTGTGAAAGAAAGAAGAAATATGTTTCAACAAGAGTGACCATATGCTGCATATTCGAAGCCGGTCGTTCAACCTCTTCTGCGGATATAATTTTGTCTACAAACGATCTCGGCCTGCTCCTTTTTGATGAATGTAACGTCGTAGTTACAGTGTACGATTTAACAGAGTTGTCAGTCATACACAACAAGTGTGCTTAGAGTTGATAGATAACGCCACGTTCCTCAATTGCTGTCCAGTACAATGAGGGCATTGTGCGTGGTTATGCTGTAGTGTACAGTTATTAAAGAACAAATATTTTCTTCTGCGACATTGTTAACAAAGTAGGGCTGGAAAATATTTATGGACACTACTTCAATATTGATAAGAAATTCGCCCATTACAATTCGTATAATATAAGTTCATGTGTGTGTGAAAGAATGACAGAAAAAGTGACAACATGTGCAAATTAAATCAATCAGCAAGTATCTTGTTTGACAGGAAGACATGTTACATTAAAGTATTCTTAATGTAATACATTCTAAGAAGTTTCAGTAACCGCTGCACATTCACCCTCCAAGTCTCTTATTGACGAACAACAAGGTAGTATGGATTGCAAAACTGTTCAGTGCTTACCTGTTTCACAGGAGATAGTCAGTATTGATTTCGGGTAACAACGAATGTTGACTTCACTGAAGATAAAGATTACACACATTTATAAAACATTCGGACTTCTAAAATTATAACAGATGTGCGTTTTTGATGGTACTTGATATTTTTGCTATTTACTCCTGACATGGTCTGCAGTATAGCAAACTGATGGAAGTCGATAGCGCATGTGATTCATCCGATAATAAATTGGTAAGAAACGGGAAATAATGTTTGTTCAACGGCATACAACACCGACACTATCTTCCTTGACGTGTTTACGGAGGTATGCCGTATTTTCATTGTCTCTAGAGTAAAGGGCTGAATGAATGATGGTTTTAAAATACATGTTAGTGTCCACATAGGAAAAAATAAGGGTATAATTAACGAGTTATAACGGAGAGGATGTGGAGCCGACGAAAGAATCGAGGCCCGGTTTGAGATATCGTTATATTTATAAATCATGACACTTTGATATCTTTAGAACAAGAATCTATCCAGCAATCCGCCCTCGTAAAAATTACAGGTACGAAATACCAACGAAATACTTAGTGTCAAATAAATATCATATTTTTGTCTTCTTACACAAATGTATTAACAAGATTGTTATCAATAAGTCATCCATTACATGACGAACTATTGAAATTTACAACGCCATCGATCCACATACTCAAGAAGACGATAGAAAACAGACACCTCTTTATTAGATGGGTTGCATATTTTTTATTTAGTCTTTCTGTTTTCAATTTAAACTACTTTGTTTATCCACATGAGGTAGCACTGAACGTGTCTCATGATTGATTTCTGAAGAATGTCCAATTGGATTCAAATATAATCCGAGTACATGTGCATGCTGAGGATGCCTAACACTAGATATATTTTGATCTCAGTACATAATTTTTATCGTACTCATGAAAGAAGGGAAACCGTTCTGATGTATATAAGTGGTAAAAGAATCCCATCTTGCTACAAAGCTTTCATTTTATGGTAAAAGCTATTAGGAGACGTCGATGAACCAATCTTGTCAAATGCTTCACGAAGATAATATACGACGACAGACTGCCAGGTCGCCATTTTCTTAATCTTGTTTCGTGATAGCAGCTAGTTAAAAATAGTTCTGCTGGTTTTTTCCAACCTCCTGGAACACAACTATGAATATTAGGTACGTATGCATTAAGAGACCGGCTGAATATCAGGTCTAAGGTCCTCAAACACACAGCCGTCCCGGAATATGGTCAATGAAAATAAAAGAACTATGAATTTCCGTTCTCCAGAGCCACAAACCGAACGTACTTCAAACAATCTTTTTTTTTCATTAAAGGGACATTATTTGTATCTTTTGAATTTTTTTTCATTTTTTCGATGACTGAAATCCCCGGTCAAATCAATAGGAGACATAAATTGTGACTATGGACGGCTTCAAGGATATGTAAAACCACCTTCTTGCTCTTTACGGCAAGGTTCAATGTTTGTAAGGGCGTCCGCGCGATTTGAACCAACCGCCATGATTGAACCCCAGCACATGACCAATATTACTACGCATACGTACGTCAACTATCAAAGTACAGCTAGAACGCTGAGCGGCCGTCACCTACACACTAACTTCAGCACAATGCATATCGAGGAGCTCACGTCGCATAAACAAATGCACGTCTCACAAACTACTGTCAAATAGTGAAATAAACAGGGCATTTGCTTGTAAGTTTGATTTTAGTATCGATGATAGGGACTGTGAAACAGAAATAAGACCATAAACGCAATTGGGCCAATGGTAAAACTAAAACGATGTCAGATTGCGGTGGTGATAGTGAAACAGGTACAGAGTAATGCATTTTCTGTGCATTTGATCGTTAGCAAATCTTCGGCAACTTTTAAGATTTTTAGGGCATTTTCTTGCCATTACGTTGGTTTGTTTTACAAACACAACATGATCACTAGTTGAACTTGGAAACATCGCACTCGGACAGAACAGTGCACGGTGTAGCATCTGTGACATCGTGACACTGCGCCGAGCGGGTACTGTACTGTCGATTGATACTGCTCGCGATTGGAGTCACCTCTCGACACACAAGATCTGTCCGAATGTTGTTATTCTCAATGCATCGTGTAATTATTTGTATCAGTTGAATCGCATTTCGAACCAATGACAATGACAGCTGCCTAGACCCTATACGTCGCTTACGGCCTCCGTCCCACTCCCAAAAGTGAGTTTTGCGTAGCTGAGCACATCGTGTACCTCGCCCTGCGTACAGGTCTTGTTCCTGACGTTATACGGCCTCCACGCCGTATAACGCCGGGAACACAAAGACCAGTACGCAGGGCTAATCGTGTACCCAGGCGAGGCGGGTGTGCTTGAAAACGAAACTCAGTACGAGTTTGGGATTAAAAATGGGTTGTTTTTTGTGGAGAAACTGCACGCCACAACCGAGGTGCTGCCAGCGATTTGGCACAGCCGTGCTACGCAGAGCTAGCTTTCACCCAACAATGTACATGATGTACGTGTCAGTCGCCAAAGCAGCTTCAATCACAGACAGTAGAGGCCCCTCTGTTGTATATGCTTCAATTTCGCGATCACCTCGACAATAAAGTGACTGTCTTCTGAAGTTTATCCATTCATTTTCCTCTGTTTTGACATTTCTGTGCCCACAGGCTTTGGGCAAGTCTACATATGGCGGTACAAACAAGACGAAAAAAAATCAGCAATTATAGGCCTTGTCGTCGGCTTCTTGCAGCTTCTAGGCATTTGAAATGCCCATCACAAAAATGTGCTCTGTAGCAGCAAAGAATGGTGTATCTAAGAGCAGGATTGGCCGTCAAGATCTCCATGAAAAACTGACCGTCAAAATGTAACTGAGCAAACGGCACCGGTAATAGGGAATCCCGAAACTGCGCTCTCGACTTTCACTTCGTGTGGTTTATTTTTTCACACGCGGATGCTTACAGCGGCCTAGATAGCAGTTAGCAGTGTGGTCTGATCGCAGGTCAACGGTAGCCCACCATTAACCCCTGATCCAAGGTTTTTCTATACAGTGTACGCAAACGGGATGGAAGTTGTTTATGGTCGACCGTTCTTTAGACGTCTTTTAATAAATCGAACAACATTATCAACTTCTCGTTTGCAACAATATAAGGTCAAAAGATACAAATAATGTCCGTTTGATGTTAAATGTAGTTTATTTCAACATGCATTGAACTTTGGAATGACACGAATATCTATTTCAATACTTTGTTGAATATTAAAACCCACATCTACTTAGCAAATACCAACGTAATGTCAAATAAATATCAAATTGTTGTTTTCATATACAAATGTATTAACAAGATTGTTATCAATACGTCATCCATTTAATTACAAATGCTATTAACTATTGAAATTTACAACGCCATCGATCCACATACACTAGAAGACGATAAACAGACATCACTGTATTGGGCATGGTTTATTTTATCTTTTTGTTTTAATTTAAACTCCTGTGTTTATCCACACGAGCTAGTATCGCATAATGAATCTGTCTCATAATTGATTTCTGAAGAACGTCCAATTGGATTCAAATATACTGTAATCGGGCTAACATATGGATGTTGAGAATGCCTAACAATACATATTTTTGACGTCTGCACATAATTTCTATCGTTTACATAAAAGTGAGGAAGTGAGGAAACCTAATGTATATAGGTGGTAAAAGAATCCCATCTTGCCACAAAGCGTTACTCGAGTACGTTAAGGCGAGGCTCGAGAAATTTCTTATGAATATGCAAATTTGCACTAATAAATATTCATGTTTCCCTGAGCGCCCGCGCTCAGCTTGATTCAACCGGGTCGCGGACGTGTATGGTGTGCGAGTACTCGCGAGTGTAGCCTTCGAGGCTTCAGCTCATGTGGGCAAAAGACCCAAACGGGAGATTTGGAACGGCTATTTATGTCAGCCAACTTCACCGTTTCGGTCTTTGGCATATCAAGAGCATATCGAAATGAACGCAGTTTGACGAAGGATATTGTGGCTACGCCATCATGGTTGCCGCCCGGGGTTGCCGCCATCAGCACATGTTGATCCCTGATGTGGCCCACCACTTGTTTTCGCCATCATTCATCAAGGACAGACAGGAGTGTTTTGCAACTACTGGTTGTCACTACTCACGATATGTACAAAAAAACGTCAGAAACAAAAGCGAGGTTGAGTATTTTATCGATCTCCAGAACTGCTCTCGCACCGACGCGATCGCTGAATGCGTACGGTGCTGAAATGGACGCGACCGCCTCGTTACTAGGATACAGTCAGCTGTCTCTACCCATAAAGCATTGTATGTGGTCCCTGGATGGGCTTCCCCAGGGGCCTGCATAGGGATTCCCCGGGCCGGCTAGAGTCCCAAATTACGACAAGAAAATTGCCAAAATCCAGCCGCTAAACTTGTTATTTTTTTTAAATCGCTGATTTGAATATTATATTGACATGTTTGTCATTATCATGCTGGCAATTCTTTATCCCAGAAAGCAAGTGCAGGCACAGTTTGACCCCAATTACGCTCGTACTGGAGGTCGTCCGTCAAGGGTCAGCTGATATTTTGTGGCGAGTCATTAATACGGGGGCGAAATTTCTTACAGTATAGGTCGCACTAGTGATGGAAAGTGAGGTCAACGCGGACAGTGTGGTTATTTACAGGATATGGGGGAGTCTACCGGCTGGATTCTGTGCTCGAACAGACCATACCATTTTCGAACCAAAAATACCGTTATTTAGTGAAATAAATTATTATTTCCGGGATTTTATCAACATAATACTATTTTTCGGAGTCGTTTTTTATAAAATACATATACAAAGTTTGACTAATACGGAAGGATGTGCCGATTTAGCCAGTAAAACCGAAACGCACTCGTCGATAGAGGGCGCCCTTGCGGGAGCCGTGCCTTAACATACTCGAGTAACTTTATGATATTAGACATTCAAAAGACATCAATGAACTCAAATTGTCAAATGCTTAACAAAGACATGTACGATGACAGGCTGCCAGTTCGCCATTTTCTTAATCATGTTTCGTGATAGCAGCTATTTAAAAATATTTCTGCTGGTTTTTTCCAACCTCCTGGAACACAACTATGAATATGACGTTAGTATGCCCAAAAAAGTCAATTCATTTAGAGACTGGTTGTACATTCAAGTGTAAGGTCTTTAAACACACAGCTGTGCTTGAATAAACTACGAATTTACATGCCTTTTGTTCTCCAGAGCTACAAATTGACCGTACTTAGAACGGTATTTTTTTCAAAATATGCCAATTTTCTTATAATTGGTACCGACGGAGTTCACGAGCCCAATTCCCTTTTATGGTAGAATGCGCCTCGGGGAAAGATAATCGGACTCTCCAATTTACATAATCATTTCTTCTGATATACCAGTTGGGGAGTCATTTAAAAGCTCTTGGAGAAATTTGCCGTCTCTTATTTTACCCGTAGAGTTAACATAGTGACATGGCAGACATTTTGAAATACATTATCGGTAAATGTTAAATAATTTGTTACTCTAGAACAAAACTTTGCACAGCGAACCCTGATTTTTGAGGAACGAAAGTTTAAACAGAGATCTAAGTCTTTCACTTTCGAGGCACATACTTCCTTAACAGTGTTATCTGCCCGACGCGTGCATAATTCCAGTTTTACACTAAGCGACCAACACACGCTCTCATTGCGCGTGAGGCCAGCGGACGACCAATGAGCCATACGATGCTGTGTTCACACACTCCCAGCGTACACGGGACGTGCGATCACAGATCCAGGCAATCACTTGTTTTCTTTACGTATTTCTAAATTATAAGTCCTTACGTAAAAATACTAGAATTTTGTGACGGATTCACATGGACATTCATACAGTTTCAATGAAAATATAGAATGCATTTACAGAAAACTTTACATAATTCTGTAAAGTAAACATTTCTTAGAGTAGAAATTTGGCGGTACTGATGATCCTACGTCGGGGAAACATGTTAACAGCTTTTCTTATGGGCGGCAATAATCACATTTGTGAGATATGAAACAATACAGACATATTCCTTTCCACCTGTCTACCAATGCCAAACAACTATTCCAATGTTAATATTTAATCTAAAGTTACCCTTTAGCACATTAAAGTAAAGCTATGACATCAAGGGGCCAAAGTCCCGTTCCTGGACGATTCTACCGGGCTTTTATCGTTAACTATCAAATTTGTTGTGTACGTGATCGAACGTAATATGACCAAAGAGGTCTTTTTCGCTTATGGCTTATGTAGTGTTTGCTACTGCAGAAGTAAGACTGAACTGAGAGAAAAATCCTGAGGAAAAGCTAGTCTGAAGATTGCTAGATACATGAAACTTAAGCAACAGATACGATTATGTTGTTATAACAGATATAATTATGTTGTTACTCATTAAAGCAAGGCTGTACTGACAGAGGCTAGAGTTAGCTATCTGGGGCACTATATCTTGCGTAGAATTTTTGCAGGTCAAAGGAGGTAAAGAGATGAAGGTATAAATAAACACACTATCATTGCCACACAACGTTCTCTCCTTTATGAAATCATCCCTCTCAAAAAATTGACGCTGAAAGAAAATTATAACAAAAATAAATTAGTCAAGCAGCTGTGTTCTTTTATAATTCTGTATTGTGATAGGACAAGTAAGATATATAAAGACTTTCGAGGGATACACAGCAAGTCCACTCTAAAAGCCAGTGAGACAGGATTCTCAAAGCAGGTTATTCAGATCAGTTCAGTTCTGTGTTAGATATGGAGATGCAATGTAAACATATTCCGCGTCTGTTTCTCAAAATTTTCAGTGAGGGCGTAGCAGGCTGTGGTTTAAAGAAGTAATTTAGCTGCTTCGCCGTAAAAACGCGGGTTCCGGGTATTCGTGTTAGAAACAGTGGTATTTAGTTATGTATTGTCAGGAGTTTTGGTCATGGTACCTCTCTTGTAACGAGGTTATTGATGAGTGTTGGCAGATTGTAAATTGGATGTGAATTGGTCAAAAAATCGTGCACTCTAGCTGCTTGCGGGCGGATTCAGTTGCTTGTCTATGAAACGGAATATACCATAGCTGTGATGGCGGAGCTAAATGTCGTTACAGACAAAATCAAATCGTAAATGACAGAAACCCATTTGCTCAGCTATTTACCCACAGCTAATATCGCAAACAAACTCAATCAAGTTAAGGTTGTGCTACAGTAATACAAAGTCTCTAAAGACAATCAAACGCCGAAAACGAACGATATTTAACTTTCCTTCCTGTATACACAAATAAGATTCACTTCAACTTATTTCAATAATGAGAATACTTAAACATGAGTGTGAAACTAAGCAATGTATGAAGATGAAATGTATTTCTTTTCATCGCTTTTAAATCATTTATACACTGATTTATGTAAATTTAATCTTTATTCCGAATATTATATCATTATTTCCCAAACTTCTCAGATTTGCCTGTATCCATGCCATTATTATGGAGGTGACTTTTTCCTCCAAGACTTTCTCAAAGTCAAATTTTAATGTGCTTGGCGGCAGAAGTAAGCTTATTATCCCGCACAGAATAGTTATGTCTCAAAAATGGAATAAATGGCATAATAATAACATCAAAAGTATAAAAAGCTTAAGGAATAAACGCAGACCGTTTATTTAATAAAAAAACATCGGCTTCAAAGTTGCAAGAAATCCGTGGCAGATTTACAGATACACTGGTAATGTACCGTGTGGTAGATTCCATAGATCGATACGCCACCACTAAAAGTCATTATGCTGTATATTTAATGCGCAACTGAGAAATAATAACGGTTATTGTTATACATGTTGAGTTGGCGGGCACATAAGTACAAATTGTCCAAATTGCCGTGTTTCAAGGGTTTGTAACATTTGTGGTCGACCCGGCCATATTGCTCAAAATTGTTTCGCTGGAGGCCTAGGTCCCAAGGGAAGAAACAAACACAGCTGGCAGGTTCAAACTTTGACAACAGAAATATAAATTTTCGTCTACGAAAAGAAATTGATATAATGTTGAGATTAAAATTATATATAAAGTATACATGTAATCAATGTAAACATTACGAATCAAAGGGGCCCCAATTACAGTGGCCCCTATAAGTTCATCGTCACATATCCCAAATAAATTCTTCGCAAATTCTTCAGCTAGACAAATTACCATGCAGTAAAATTGTCTGATGACCGTGTTTCTATTAATAGTCAGAAAGCATTTTTGTCAATTTATTTAGTTGAAAGTCTAAGACATTATGGTTGTTGATTCTCTGACAAGGTAGAGTTCCAATAGATATAGAGTGCAAGAAATTCAAACTTCGCTCTTTCCAGTTGTCATGTCTATCCAGGGGTTCGCCATTCCGCCTCATTCTGAATGTGGAGTCCGGCAAGTTTAACTGTAGTATGTGTGATGGAATCGTCGGATATACAGAAACCACTATTGTTTTGATACACCTGAGAGTCGCGACGGCACGAGTTGCAACTAAAAGGGCAGGAAGGCAAAATTCCATAGGGGCGTTTACATTAGAAATGGGACAAAATTGGTGACTTCCTGCCCGCTTCTCAGGGGATCCGCTGTCCATTATTTAGATGCTAAGAATAACGTATTCTCGAATAATTTAGCAAATGAGACTCTCATACAACATTTCCTGAGTAATATGACTTTAGTAATTCGGCCTTGGGCGAAGAGTAAACAAATAATTTACAAGATGTTTTATGGAGGAGTCACTCAGGGTTTGATGACAATGATAAGCGTTTAGGTCAATGTGACATGATCAAACATCGTATTGAATTAGTCCCAGAGGCCCAACCTTTTTCAGATGCAGGGTTGACCCAGAAAAGCGAAAAACCACAGGGAAAGCAGTTAATAATATAGTGGTATAGGGTATAATCTCTCAAAGTACGTCTCAATCCCAAGCCCGGTAGTCCTTGTCAAGACACCTTCCGGAGAATACCGATTAGTATCGATACTGATTAGTGTCGATAACAGAAAAATGAACGCCGTTAGCAAACTCGGTAGCTTCCTCATCCCGGATTGAATAAAATGTCTTGAAATGATAAGTGATCAGAACCCTCAATATTTCTCTTCTTCGGACACGGTGTCTTGCTTCTAGCAAATTGCATTAATAAGTAAGATAAACAAAACATCGCCTGCATCTGCTGTGATGTTTTTTTCACAAATTTAATAGGCTTATTCTGGGTATGAAGAATTCAGCAAATTCTTAGTTTATTTTTTCGGAATGTGTAAGTGCCATATATGTCGGTGTATATCGATAATTTTATTTTTTTCACAATCGTTTTAAGAACAGTTGTGACATCTTGATGCTATTTGAACTAGCCTTCACGAGGTGGGATAAGAAGCAGCTGAAATTTCTCGGACATCTCCTTGTTAAAGATGGGATATCAGTAGATCCAAAGAAGATGAATGCTGTACAAGATTTTCCTGTCCCTAGGAATTTATCAGAAATACGAACAATTTTTTGTTGTGGTGGATTTTGCTAAGATTGCAGGCTACATAGGAAAACTTTGAACTGAAGTACACAGTGTTTAAATCCATCTGAAACAGGCGTCCCCAAAATTCACGTATTCGCATTCACTTTATCAAATGCCTTCTAATTGTCAATGCACTTCGTACAGCCTTCGTTATTAAAATATCTGATTTTACGGAAAATGTTCTGAATCACCGTCGCCGATGTAAAGCCCGGGTATATATTCTACTAGGGTTCCACTTGAGATGATGATACACCACGTATAACGTTTCAGTAATTTGCCAGAACATTATCAATGAATCTATTATCGATATTCGGTAAGGCCATTGATTTCTAATATTTGAGATCTTCTTCATCTTCCTTTTTTGAAACTCAAAGAAATTAATTCTCTGGTCAGAGATATTCTTAATTAATGTCTGTATCTACTAAATTGAAGGCGTCTACGATATACAACTTCATGTCATTTGAAAATATATCTATAGTTGGTTGATTATTTTTCTCCACTGTAAGGACGCCTTATATCGCATTGGAATGGTTATTTGTGTTTGATTTTGGACATATGCAGTTCAATTCGAGTCAGTTGTCCATCTTAAAACAACGATAATGTGCATGTTAGTCAGGCTTGTGAAAAGCGACATTACTTATTCGAAAAGCGACTAGACTGAAAATTTGCCCCAACAAATTTCTGTCATCTGACATTCCCATATAAGATGGACTCATCTGAGAATAATCAATAAGAGAGATCTCCACATATTTGAAGATAGCCTTACATCAATAAAAAAGTCATAATGGTACATATTTTAGATCAAACATGCAATGTGTAATTATAACATCAAAAGTACCCCTCTACTGTTTGGCGTATTATACTGCTGCTAAACATTTTTCCAAGAGGAGTGTGTCACTTGTGTGATATTTCATCTTCAGCACTTAACGTACAAATATTAATAAACATTCATTTGTTTCCTTACATGTGGTTGGACACAGAACAGTCATCAGTGTAGAGTTTTCTACACACCTTCTATTGCTATCATTTAGATTTCACACTATTTAACTTCTTCCCGAACGAGTCTTGACTAATAGTGTCTAGGAAGGGCACTAGGCATAAGTAAGATGAATCCTCATGGATTACTGATTTTTGATATGATTGCCTTTCTTTATGTTGACTTTATCTATGGGAAAAGTAAAGATTTAATTAACACGAAAAACAGATGATCAAAATTCAATTTTGTCTGCAAGATTCAAAATCGAGCAACGGATCTTCTGCATTATGACAGTTTTGAAACTTGTAGTGAGTTCGAAAGTATGTCCACCAACTGGTTTTGCCTTAAAACTGCAAACCAAACGTATAAGCAAAGTTATGCAAGCGTCCAAATTCAACAACGTGCTAATCTGGCTAACTTATGATACAATTTCTTTCATTGCAAATAAGAAAGTAGTTCCGACAGGATATAGTTCACCACAGTGCGTGTGAAGATACAGTTATTTCACATTCTGTATCAAAGTTTCTACGTGTATCAACACAAGTTCTCGGTATAATTATATCCAATTCATAATGGCAACTAAAGCTGATGTCACTTATGCCCTATATTTTGTCCCTTGACAGATTTTAAGTCTGATCATTTCCTTCCAAAGCCTGTTTATTGTTTACCTAAGCTTGTTGTCTTAGTGATCACATCAAACGTGTCAATAAAATTGATCGGAGAATTGTGTTATTGCTTTATAACTTGTAATTTTAATTTCTTAAATTATTTGAATTACAGGGAGCCAACAACAATAGTAATTGTTAATCTCAGATTGTCTTAAAAGCATGCCATTAAACAAAGAGTAATATCAAATAAAAGTGAACACAGGAAGAGAAGAAATCTTCATATTCGTTTTTAGCTCACGTGTTCACACACGTGAGCTAATGTCGTAGCGATGTCTGTCTGTCTGTCTGTGTGTGCGTGTGAGTGTGTGCCTGTGTCTGTGTCTGTCTGTCTGTCTGTCTGTCTATCTGTCTGTCTGTCTGTCTGTCTGTCTGTCTACATGATAACTCCAAACACCTGAACGGATTCAAGTCAGATTTGGTAGACGGATACTATATGCTACCAGCAAGAACTGATTAGATTGTGATTAGTAAGGCTTGCATATTAATGAAGTTATGTAATACATACTACGGCTAGTTTTCAATCGGGTTCGAACCCACAACATACCATTTTTTATATAATGGTTTCCTATGGAGACAGTAACGACAGTGTCTGCATATATAAAGAAATACTGAACAAATTTTCATGAAACTTTTCACAGATGACAATCTCAGAACATTTTGATGATACTGTGAGTGTCATGTCAATTATCTGCTCATTTGCATATTTAACGGGCTTCTGTAATTAGTGATATAACTCCGAAATTCCTACACCAAATTTGATGATACCTGATGCAGATATTGAGATGATGGATATCAAATTGTACTGAGAAGCATTGGGCAGTGTAAAGTTAATAAATAGCTAATTTGCATATTTAATAAAATTGTGTAATTAAACATTTATAAACTATGAAATAACTGCACCAATTTGATGAAATCTGCTGCAGATACTGATCCGACAGATCTCTGACTGTGCTGTGAAGCATTTTGTAGTGTCAAGTTAATTAACGGTTCATTTGTATATAAAATGAACTTTGTAATTAGTGATATGAATCTGAAATTATTGCACCAAATTTGGTGAAACCTTCTACAGATATTGATCTGATATCTAATTGTTGACTGAAATACTGAGTAGTGTCAATTTGTAATTAGTGATATTACTGTGAAATTACAGTGTTAAATTTGATGAAACGTGCCACAGATGTTGATCTCAAAGACGTCTAATTGTCCCATTAAGAATTGAGCAGTGTCTAGTTAATAAACAGCTCATGTGCATATTAAATGTAGTTTTGTAATTAGTGATTTAACTCCGAGAGTACTGTGCGAAAATCGATGAACCCTGCCACATATAGTTATCTGACAGATATCTAATTCTTCTGTGAAGCGTACTATTATGTATAGTAATGAACATGTTGTAAACCACGTGAGCACATTTCATTTCACATCTGGTTACTCTTCTCATTTGATCACGGTCCTGAATGAAGAAAACATTAATATCATAAGACAGTCGACAGCCACTAGTGCCATTTTTGCCTTTGATGGTTGGTGTAGTTCGAATGTTTCGATGGGCAAGAGTCCACATCCATATGGAATGTCACCAGAATACATAATGGATTAACACAGCGCATGAAGTATGCAAGCCTAACAATCTGAATGTAGGCGTAGAAAATCTTAAGGGGTGAACCATTTGATTTCAGGGGGGGGGGGCTTGACGAATTGGGTATGGCAACACTTTTTTTCACACATCCTTGGAGCAATTTTTTCAAAGGTTACCTGTAAGCATTTTTTCCAGTAGCTAGATTCAAAGCCATTTTTCACCGAAAACAAAAACATTAAAACACAGTCTTTGTGAAATACAATGTTCTCAAAGTGACAGTAGCTGTAACTATTGTTGATGTGTTCAGAATTAAAATGTTCAGTGTATCAACTACTATTTCTTGCTCTACTATTTAGAATAAATAGAAATGTCGAGTATGAATTTGTGAACACAACAAGTATACATGTGAACTGCATAAATGTTGAGTACAAATGGAATTCTGTCGGAAATAAAATTTAATCGTGCACAATAACAATGCAGTGGATACATGTAAGGACTGTAATTCAAGGCATATCAAGATGACGAGAAAAGTAACAAACTTTAATGACACTGACAAAAATACATGAAAAAATCAGCAAACGTTACAGTTACTTGCCTTCAACAGTTAATTACCTATGTTAAAATATGTATATCATTGCACATGCATATCATCAACTGATTTTCAAAGTTACTCAACCTTCAGAGGTAAATTCAGAGATACATCTAGTTAAGCCAATCTCCCTGTCTGATGTACAGCACATGGCTTTAAAATGTATGAGGGGATTCACTGGTCTTCGCATTGCTGCAAGCTAGCCACTGCTTTCTCTAATATTTTCCATCAATCTATCATGGCAGATACTGTGGTATAGCGGGTCTAAATTTGGAAATGTCAAGGACTGGTGTTTACGAGGGTGTGTCATGCGATACTTACAAAAACAGATCCTGACACTGCAAGGTCATTAAATATATACATATCATCTTGGTGTAATTGTGACTATAATTTACTCTGTAATTTATTTAAAATTCAACCTTTGTTCTTACGTAGGAAACTATTTGATTGTATGTTTTTGCGTAAATGCCTTTTATCTTCTTATGACTCTACAGATTGTACAGGTTTTTATGGCCTATGCGTGCCTAGATACTCTGCTAGACTTAGACCTCTATTACACATCCCTTACTGTAGAGTTGATGTTACAAAATGGTCTGATTGGACGTACGTCACAACTTTTTAATGATTTGATTGATAAGGTTTGCGATGTCAATGTTTTTGAAGAATCTAATTCAACTTTTAAAAGACACGTTAATTTGTTTTTGTCATTGTTTGATGTTTAGGGTACTTTTTTGTTTAAATTTTGTGTATTTTATCCTTTTCTTTATTTTCTCGTCTGTATTTGACGGCCTAATGGCGCTATTGATGAGCAAATAAAATAAAATAAAAATAAAAAAATAAAATCATGAAAAATATTACCTTTACTTATCTGTAATTGACTATAACGTATTGTATTTATTTTTAATTTGTAGTCATAAAATCCTCCTAAAATATATATGTACATCTTTTGAAATTTACTTTGGTGGCTCCTACAGATGTTCACATTCACATACTTCATTTCGTACGTTGTAACAAAATTATATTTGTCGATTTTAGGATAGCTTAACTTTTCAGAATATCAAATAAATCTACAGAAAATTCTTTTCTGATTGCTTGATGTATGGACTTTGGTTTTCAAATACCAAGCATTCCAAGAAATTTGCTGTTTTATGAAACGTTTGTAGAAAATTGTTAAAGGTACCGGGTTTTCTATCAACTTTACCTTTGAGCAAATTGACTAACTCTGCAGAAATTTCAACGGAAAACAAAGGACTAAGATCACATAAACAGTCAATGTTAACAATCACTAATGCGAGAACCAGGGATATAAGACTGCCCTTTTCAGGAGGCATTCTTTTAAAGTCCCCCTTTTTACCTTTTCCGGAAGTACACTTAGTTTTTTGTTTGTTTGTTTGTTTGTTTGTTTAAGAAAGTTAGCAGTAATGCATTCGTAAACAATTTGGAAGTAAACCGAATATTCGTGCGTATCCATGCATACTGAGGTTTCTGCTCATTCGTGCCATATATCCTATGCAGCAGATTAATTACAGCTTAATTGTCAACCAATTTATGAAAGTTCGCCATAATTAACTGCCGTAGGCGGGAGCTCCAGAGACTATTGAAGACACAGTCTACTATCTTCATGGTGAATGGAAACAAACATTTTTGTCCAACCTTGAAGACATTTTTTCCATGTCGGCTGGGTACACAATGATTTCTCCTATAAATGGCCAGCAACCATTTTTTTGAGAAATCAAATGGTCCACCCTATACGATTCAATTTTAATCTATTTTAGTTTTGATTTACGAGATTATATCATCCCTTATATCTAAACAGTGAGGCTGCGTTCACAAAAAACATTGAGGGGGACTGGAGTAATTCAGGAGGGATTTGAAAATTTTCTTGGTAGTAGAGGGGGACTTTAGTTTTGATCTGACTATATGGCACCTGAAAGTTTAGTGTTCCCTTTTACTCTTTACGATTCCAAGGTTTGGTGGGTAATTTAACGGAAAAAAAAAACATTTTAGTGTCGTCCAATTTATCTAATGTTAGTAATAATTGGACAAAATTTAGAACTATTTGTCGCATTTCATTACTTTTGTGTCGAAAAAATCTAAAAATGTATATTTTTTTTATCGGGGCAGAGGCTGCAAGTGTTGATAATTTTTTTTCAATATTTCTATGCAATATATCAAATACCGGTGCCTTCTGTCTCCCTACAGCATGCTGAAACACACAACTTTAAGTTTGTCGACAAAAGCCTGCATGTATAAATATCGGGTGATAATTGAATTGGAGTCCAGACTGAAAGTCATTTGTCAATGATACAATTGCCCGGTACATATTCACAGACTGTGTTTGAAAGCTGGATGCTGGACAGTTCAACATGCTGTAGAGAGTACAACCATTAGCAGCTGTATGAATTGAACACAATTATTGTCAAAATTATCAGCTACTGCCCTGCTACTGCCGACGGACAGTGTCACTGTCACTGCATACCGGCGGTGACAGAGCTCTGACTATGAAGTAGCTGAAGAAGAGTTTGGATCAAGTGACGCTCGTGACAGTGAAACATACAAGTACACAAGATCAGGCCAGGGTCTTGACCAGGAGACTTGTAAGTTATCAGGGATTTTTGAATTCTGGCGTATGAGAATAATCATACATTAAAGAAAAAAATGGGGTCATCTTGCTTGATTTTCGAAATGTTCACATTCTCATTGTAAAATAACACAAACGTAAAACTTTGTACAAAGAATCTAATTTAAATCAAAAAAATATGTGAATAAATGGGATTATATTTGCTTTTGCGAAATTTGTCATTATTACACCAAATATTTCAGATATTGAAACGTTTATTTGATGGAATACTTTAGCCTTGCAGTATTTTCAATTTTGTAAAACTTATAAGTAGCATCTAATGTAGGCAGGAATTCACAATTTGCCTTCTCTCTCATGATCCTCATTTTGTGTACTCTTCAACAGGTGCAATTGACCTGGCCGGAGTTGGATTAAATCCAGTCGGTTTGACTGATAACTAAAACAGTCCGCTGATGTGTTTAAAAATGAATCAAGTTAAGAACTTGCTTTAGGAATATGACTCTAAAAACTCAAGCTGCTAATAACATGTAGTGTTGAACATCTGTAAGCAAAACTGCCCAAAACATGTTTAGTTTTTCTTTGCATGCATCCCTAATAAATATAAGGCTATATGGTAATTGGGAGGACTTGACAAATTTTGATCATATAAACTGGGGACTTGAAAATTTTTGAGGGTATTGAGGAGAGTCTGAAAAAAATAACATTTCAATCGCAATTCCTCGAGCCCCCCCCCCCCACCGTTAGTTGTGAACTCAGCTTAACCATGCAGTTACTAGTAATCCATCTACAACATCTATTTGTCTTCCATGTCGATTTGTGTTACACACGCCATGTATACACTAAAGAGCGAATATGAAGACGGCACTGTCCATAAAAGAAAATATGAATTTACTCACTTCTGTAATCAAGGCAAGAGTCGCATGTGCAGCGAGATGAAGTATTCCAATACCATCCAGCTGGGGAGCAGCATGGGTAGATATCATCCGGGTCACATTCGGCAAGATCTCCGTCGACCAGCGAAAAGTTTGGACCACATCGTTTTTCTGGTGCCAAGAGGGAATGAAATTTGTACACGAATATCTGAGTAATTGCGTATGTGAACAAATTCTAACGTAATGGCCACCTAGTGGTTATATTGAATTATACCATTAAACCAAATGCAGAACTAGATTCTTTACAGATGACCGGTCGCGTACATATGGTTCCTGTCATGTGCATGGAAATGGCTTGCAGTTGCGCTCCCATAGGCTAAAAGAAAGTAGCACCTTCAATGACTTTATGACCATCATATCATGCAAGCCACAAAATTATATCAGTGTTACATGAGAATGAGTGAGACATAGCTATCTCTCTTACAAACTGTTAAATCAAGGTCACACCAGAGAAAGACTGTCTCTACATTCAACAGGCAGGTATCACAAGCTGGTAAATCAATACGCTATCTCTCTTCGACAAATGGTCACCGATGGCATCAGTGACACTGGGCCTTAGTTGGTGACCACTACCTGACTTACAGATTGATATATGACGGGTGCCACATGTGGGGTAGGATGCGCTTACTATTTTCGAAACACCTGCATCACTTTTTGGTCTTTTGGCCAGCGGTCCATATATCTTTCTTTCATAATTTTGACTTTGTTGTGTGTGCCGGTCCTTTACTGTTTGTTCTGTGCTGTTTTGTGTCTCTGTTTATAACTATTGCATTGCGAATTTGACCTGGTGTTATCGGATGATGGATGTACATGAGTGCGATTATTATACATACAAAAGACGATCACACATGCGTATATGTGGAGAGAGACAAATAGGGATGCATCATTAGCAGAGTTTGTGACCACAAGAGTTGAAACTATTGAGACGACATAAAATACATGAAACTGTTATCGTAGATGTGGAATCTAACGTTATCATTCACAGCGTAAATAAACTATACAGTCGTACTTAGACTGTATACAATAACTAGTAAAGTACATAATAGACAATTACAGGCAAAGCAAACCTGGAAAAGGCAAAAGTCAAAGAGAGTTGTAATGAATCCGAAAATGCAAAAATTAAACTGTCTTCAAAATAAAGCAATTGAGATAACGGATTGAAAAGTGCGGGTCTGCAGCAACCAATTCACATAAGCGAAACGTAACACCAATGAATATGACTCTATTTCAAGTACACGGTTGGTATGGATTATTGTGAAAGTCAGCTGAGCATGAACGATGAAATTTATCTAATTGTGTATTTGGTTTCAAAAGTTGTTCAAAATTTTACCACAGGATCAGTACTTACGGTAAAGTTGCGGTAAACATCAGAGAGGTGATAGTGTTGTTTCACAGTAGGTATCCACTGCTATTGTTTAGATATGGCAATAAAACCAGACAGCCTGTAGGATGTGATATGTTTGCATGTATGGGTGGTTTCAATCAATTTCATTGATCGTTCTCAGGTGGCTTTCACTGTAACGCACGCAGAAACGTTTCTGAAATCGAGTGATATTGTTTTGATGATCAAGTATATTAAATATTTCATCGCTTTTTTATGTTACTGAACATATATGGTAAATTGAATTTACTTTAGTGTTCTGTCTTTTACTGATCAAGTCTTCACAGACAAAAAAGGAACACAGACACAATTTCAAAAATGTCTAAATTTTAGGAGAAAAGCGGATATGAATAGCGGATAACGATGCACACTCACTTCTATAGTCAGTGCAAGAACAGCATGTGCAGTGAGCTGCTGTTACGCCACACCATCCAGCCGGTGAACAACAGGGATAGGTACCATTTGGGTCACACTCTGCAGGACTCCCGTCGGGGAGAGGAAAGTCTGGACCACATCGTAGATCGTCCCTCCACTTTTTGGTTTCACAGTCGCTGTTGTTACCTTTGTAGGAACATAATGTAACATAAAAGTTGCAACTGTCGGTGAATAACATTCCGGAACTGGCAAACAGTACTAAATACAACCATAAATGCATAAATGCATATATTCATGTATCTTCACACGCATTTATTCTATAAATTCATTCATTTGTCCATTATATATATATATATATATATATATATATATATATATAGTACCAAAGACATGTCAGTGACAGATGCCCCTATTAGATTGGATTGTAAGCTAGTATAGATTGGTATGAAATGCATATGGTTAAATAATTTCACCAAGTTTGACAGACTTAGATATGTCATGTACTTGCTCTTGAAATGTTAAAATTCAACCAATCGGCAAGGAACTGTTCCAGACGTGTATGAGTAATGGCTCTCGATTCGAACAAATCAGAACGCCAGTAGTAACCATAAATGCACGCATTGCAACTTAAATATTTAATGCGGAATCATCCAAGCTACATCTATATTATTAGGCAGTAAATGGTGAATTATGATGTACACTCACTCCTAAAATCGATGCAAGAACAGCATGTGCAGTGATCTGCTGTTGCGCCACACCATCCAGCCGGTGAACAGCAGGGATAGATACCATTCGGGTCACATTCTGCAGGACAGCCATTGGGGAGAGGAAAGCTGGGACCACATCGTAGATCGTCCCTCCATGTGTTTCTTTCACAGTCACTGTTAATACCTGTGTGGGAACATATGTGACGTAAAAGTTGTGACTGTCGGTAATTTGCATTCCGGGACTGAAAGACATTATTACATATACGTTACAGTATGATAAATACATATACAAAAATAATCCATACATCCTTTTATCCATTCATCTTTACACGCATTCATTCATGCACGCATGCACGAATCCATTGACTGATCCGTCATTTCGTCTATTCATCCATAATATGTACATATTGAAATACATATATATTTATAAATTTCATTGACAATGACATAGTTCTCGCTTGAAATTGGAAATTTGTCGGGCGAGGGGTAACTAAATTGAAGTCAACATTATGCGTATAAAAACGAAATTAGGGTACCAAAAACGTGTAGGTGGCCGGTGCTCACCTTGGGTTGTAGTTAGTAGTATGAATGGCATAGGGTTATGTCCTTTTACCAAGTTGGACAGAATCAGGTATGTCATGTACTTGCTCTTGAAATGTTAAAATTCAATTATTCTGCTAGAAACTGATCCAGACATATCTGAGTTATGGTTCTTGATATGAAAAAAAAACAGAATGTCAGATATGAACCAAAATATCCCTGTGTTTATTACGGATGAGACTTACCATAATTAGCTATTTATCAGTAATTACAAAAATTCTTTCCCTGTGTAGAAGTACAACTCTACTGAAGAAAACAACATTTGATGCAGTTTTCCTGGACATGGAACTCTAATAAGGAAATTTCGTTATATATGCAAATTATCAATCAATTGAAACGATACTACTAAACATCTTTGTATATTATTTTTGGGTCACATAGAGCTCTCATAATATAGTATTTTATTTTCTACCCCTCATGTTTCCGGCTTCATCCTTCGAAGGTGAACCCAACTAATATTTTAATCTTGTGATGCCAAATTACCCAAAATTGAAAGGATCTTTGCAAAAAAGCGAGTTTGAGCAAAATACGCTGGCAAAGCACTGTCAGCTCAACATCTGTACAACGTTTCACTAAAGTTGATGCAATGTATCTGGACTCAGCACACTAATTAATAATTTTTTTTTGAATTTGCAAATTCTCACGATATAATAGTGCTGAATATCTTTGATTGTTATCATAACATTGTCAGATCAATATCTGGGCAAAGTTTCATCAAATTTGCTGCAGTATTTGTAGACATATCACCCTTTTTATGAAAATATATCAATTTGCAAATTTGCAATCAATTGACATGATACTGCGTATATGTTTACTCGCTTTTACAGCTCTGATACCGGTATATCATCGTTAGCAAGTTTCATCTTATCAAGTCTGTATTTCTTGACATATCATCCGAATTATGAATATTCATTAAATATGCAAATTAGCAATTGATTGGTACAATACTGACTTTTTGTGCTATTAGAGCTCCACGTGACAATAACTGCACAAAGTTTCATGAACGTTAACGTAGTCTCACTAAAAACAATTTTTTTAAATCACTAATTATGCACATTGGTACTAATCATGCAAGCCACAGCCTAAACGATAGATATGACTGTGTATGCCGTGGAGCATTATCCTTGTACCAAGTTTGAATGGAACTTGCTTTGGCATGCATGAGATATCTGCATGGACAGAAGGACGGACGCATGGATGCAAGGACGAACAGATCGCAAGCCCAACACAGTTGTTACAAAGGATTATTTCTCATCAAAGATAATTTAGCAAGTCCCCTCGTACTATATATTTTCAAAAAGCAGAGAATCTAAATACTAGTCCAGTAGCAATAGTTCACTCGAAGGATAAAGGCGGATTACATTTATATAGAAAACATCAATTTTGGTATAAATGATGAAAACTGATTTAAATTCATAATTTAAAATAATTTTCTGAAATGTAATATTTCACTTGAAACAAGAGTATATCAGGAAAAAAATGATTACGTTATTTTGTATTATCTATTCTTATTTTAAATTGACAGGGGTTTAGCGACTGACACTCACACCGAGTAATTAAAGTCATAATAGGCAAAATTAAAATGCTTCTTATCCAAAATATAATAATTTTAATATTTTAAATAACATAATGGGAAATCAGAAAATTTGACCCGGCCAGAGTGGAGTTAAATTCTTTGAAAATCTTGAAATCAGGAGAAAAGAGAAGCCAGGAAATCGAGTGATTTGCATAAATTTCGCATAAGTTTACACATCTTTCTCGCCTAATTTATTACTGTTTGACAAGCTTAAAGGTGAACCCAACCAATATTTTATCTCGTGTTGCCAAAGTACTTAAAATTGAAAGGATCTTTGCAAAAAACGAGGTTAAGCAAAATACGTTGCATCACGAGCACCTCCACCTTAAGTCCCCCCTCCGACTTCATCTAATAAATGCCGGAATGTGAGGACGTCGTCGCCAGCTTGATAGCGAGATCATACGGTACCATTCAGTGCAAGGGGTAGTACGACATCCTCGCCACGCGCGGGCAGCTTGAGAGCCTTTCACCCCTTGCACTGAATGGTATGATCTCAATCAAGCTGTAGACGTACTTCAGGTACTTCTTGTCGATAATCCTGCGTCTTCCGGGTTCCAAAACCGCAAGGGAAAACATCATGTGAACACCAAATCAATGCTATTTTTGGTTAGTCAGGCATGATATAAGTTGAACCTATGGGCTATGTGTTAAAATGGGCGAAATGTAGCCTTCTTTTTCCTCGGGCGGTCCTCGGGCAGTTCTCGGACAGGTACGGGCAGTCACAGGCAATAATTAATAGGACCCGTTGAAAATGCACTATATACGCAGTGCTACAATCGATGAAATTCTTATTTATAAGTAATATTTGATATATTTCTTTATCTTATCTTATCTTAGCATTTACCAAATAATAATATATAATATATAAGTAATATAATTTCAAAATGCCGGTTACCTTAAGGTTAGAGTTTGCGTCATGTAGAAAAATACTCTTTATTTACTTGCACATACCACACACACAAATAAGGTTAAAGTTACATTACTTGCCTTGTCCGTAAACCTTTAACTCGCAAAGGTAAATTGCACGAGGTGATGAATTCTCCTTCATCAGCGTTATATATCTGCCTATTTGAGCACCAGCATTGCATTCCAAAGTTAACTCTCTCTCGGGTTGAAAGGCGTCATCCTGTATTCTAACACACACTTCATCATTACTGTTCTGCTCATCAATAACACTGATAACCGTTTCTTGGTACCCACCTTAAAAGAAAATACATATACACTAAGATTAATTTCAACAAAAGTGAAGATATTTTCTTCGCTTCTTCACATCGTGTTTGTGAATTAAAATATTTATCAGCTGACAGAGTTATTTAGTACATTCTTATGTACGTAATGAAGTTGTAAAACTGACAAATTTGTTGCAATGCGTTATAATGTTTGTGCTGTCTATTTCAGAGGTTATTGTGCTGTTCTTACAGAATACTTACATCCATCCTTCGACAGAGTCTGTGTACAATTATTCGGGAAAACTAGTTTCACTCCTTGTACTAGATGATCTCGTCCCAAATCAATCTGAAATGAAGGTCGGTTCACAGCTTGACCTGAATCTGCACATGTGTTTGGTATGCCATCGACGAGATAGGGTAGGGTGTGCAGTGTGCCTTGTTCTAGCCCTATCCCAGTGACTGGTTTATTCAATGCCACATTTGTTTGATCTGAAATAGTAGAATTTTGATACGTTTTAGACATATGTAGGTGAGATCGTGTGAACCGGTATCGATGGTGGGTTGACAAAGCTAACGACGAACAAAACAACGCAGAGGTATAGAAACACATTAAATGCACCTTGAATGGTAAGACTGCCCCCAGAAGTGATAAAATAAGGAATATTAGATAAACCTATCTTAGGCATCAACCAAACGTATTGATATGATCACTTGAAAATGCTATGGGATTCGTAACCTGATAAGTTTTTTGATATATCAAGAGATAGGAATCCCAGCAAGTGTTCTTGTCCATGAAATTGTGTCGTTGAGACTTCATGACTGATATGCATTGATATCATGGCATTGCAGTTTTTGTAATAGACATGTATGTACCCTCCCAGTATTGAGATTGTAAACTATTTTGATGACCTAAATTAAAACGTGTTAAAAAATTGCATACAGTAATGTTATTTCAACATGTAAATTTGAAACAATAACGACAACGTTAAAGTTGAATTGACTTTCCGTAGTTCTGCGACGTATTAAACGTATGCATTGAGTGTGTGTTGGTTGTATGTCAGTGTGTTTATACGTGTAACTGCCCATTATCAAACTTTTGCTGTGCTGAATTGTCACTATGAAAATACACTATAATAGCAAGGGTTATTGAACCAACTTTGATATTGCGGCTATGTAAACTCGGACTTCTTTGCGGTGTATGTAGGTACCTTAGGTTAAGAGCTTGCGTCCGAGAGAAACGTTACTCTGTATTTGCTAGTTGTACAACAAAACACAATGAAAGTTATGTCTTACTAACCTTGTCGGTAAACCTTTAACTCGCAAAGGTAAATTGAACGAGGTGATGAAGTCTCCTTTAGTAGCGTTACATATCTGCCTATTACGGCGCCAGCATTACACTCAAAAGTTAACTCTCCCTTTGGTTGAAAGACGTCATCCTGTATTCTAACACATACTTCATCATTACTATTCTGCTCGTCACTAACACAGATAACCGTTTCATTATATCCACCTTTAAAGAAAATAATATACACTTCGATCAATTTGTACAAAAGTGTAGTGTTTTGTTTTTTGGTTTCCTTTATTCACATCTTATTCGTACACTAAAAAAATTATCAACTAAGTTAATATTTATAAATTATTTGCTTTCTGAAATGCTGAGTGGGGTTTGTAGACCTTACAAATTTGATGCAGTGCGCGATAATGTTTGTGCTGTCTATTTCAGTGGTTATTGTGCTGTATTTGCAGAATACTTACAACCAACCTCCGATACAGTCTGTGTACAATCATTTGGGAAAACTAGTTTTATTCCTTTCACCAGATGATCTCGTCCCAAATCAATCTGAAATGAAGGTCGGGTCACCTTTGAACCGGAATCTGCGCATGTGTTTGGCATCCCGTCGACAAGGTAGGGTAGGGTGTGTAGTGTACCTTGTTCTAGCCCTATCCCAGTGACTGATTTATCCAATGCGATATTCTGTCGGCCTGAAATTGTAGCATGATGACAATGTTTAGACATATGTAGGTCAGCTCTTGTGAAACAGTACGGAGGGCGGGTTGACCAAGCTAATGAAGAACAAATCATTGGTAACCAGGAACTTCCCCTGTAAAAGCCGGATTATCGTATATATATGCAAATTTAAAAAGCAACGCTACTGATCGGACGTGCCATGTTAGGTACCAGAATCCCATAGTTTTGCCATGTTGCAGGCGTTCATTGTCATTGAATCTTGCATATGATATCTGTGAATACGTAGCGACTAAACTTGTGTCGAAAATAAACTGAATAATTGTTCTGTCTTTTGTCGGAAAACGCATATGTTTCAAAATGAGTTCCCTGTACAACCATTTGACCTCTCTTTGTATATGTCCCGAAAGTGTCCATCATGATTATTCAAATTTATCACAATGTCAAAGTGATGCTATGAGAATTCAAAACCTCCCGCCCAGTGTATGCAAATGGCTGCGTCGTCAGTAATCCCCCTATTGTGCGCCCAAGGTCCTGTAACTTCCCCTTAAAGGTATAGAAAGCGACATGAACATGCAGCCTGGAATGACAAGGCTGGCCCAAAAGTGATAAGATTCTTATTAGTTTCTTAACCAAAACAAATAAGCAATTATAGTAGATACATTCCTTAATACTATAAAGCACAAATATATCTTAGACATCAACCAAACTTAGTAATATCACTTAAAATTGTACGTAATTCGGAGCCTAACAAGGTATTGGGAAATCCAGAGATCGGCATACCTAATACGTTTTCTTGGCCATGATATTGCATAAAATAAATTGTGTTTGAGCTTAGCATAGTAAATTTGAAATAAATACTACATGTGAGGGTTAAATTCTTAATTGTCACTAGTTTGGTGATGTATTAACCGTTTTCGTTGAGTTTGTTTAGGTTGTGTGTTAGTGTGCCCTTAATTGAACTTTCGATGTGCGGAATGATCACTGTGAAAATTGCACTTTATTAGAGGGGCCATGAAAATTTCAGAGTGGCCTCCAACTCTTCACTCAATGCAAATCATACCAATAAATCACTCAGAACAAGACAGAAGACAAACCTTTCATTAACCAGTGTTCTGAAGCGATCCAAAGAAACAGATGTGTTTCAATGAGTGCTGATTATTTACTGTTTTTGCCTATGACATGACATGCTTGGCTTTTCCCCCTCGATCGATACAGTCATCAATTCTAGGTATTGGGAAAGTGTCTGTCTTTGTCTTTGTCGGTACACATATGATAGCTTCCATCAGGTTTTGGCACAGGTATGTATGGTGAATTCCAGATATTATCATATACCTATGCCCTCATTCTGTCTGTACTGAGTTCAGTGACATGATTTATCATGTTGATTTGCATGTCAATAAAGTGATACGCCTTGTTGATTTGCATATGAAAGGAATGATCAGCGCGTCTTTCTTTCATTCAATTGAATATTTGCATATGAAAAAGTGATACGACCTGTTGATTTACATAACAAAGCCTGATACGGCCTGTTGATTTGCATACCGGACTACTTACATGATGGCGCCCTAATCAAAACAAACCATGGTGCCCGTCTATGATTTTGACTTTGACTACGATTATCATGTCCGATCTCCAAAAGTGGCAGGGTTTTGAAGCATAGGGAAATGCGGGGTAACTAAATAAAACACATGTGTCGATATCGGATTAACCTGCTAGTAGTGCTACCAATTTGAACAAATTAAAGAGCAGAGCATCACGCCGTACGGGCACTGACAGATCGATGACAGACCAGCTGTTCCGTCCGTGCATAAGGACAGACGCGCAGACGACAAGCAAAAGTGCTATCGGACATGTCGGAGGGCCGGCAAATTCAAAAGTACAACTTTCAAAAATATCATGTATTCATGGTAAATGCGTTCTGGAAAATAATACCAAACACAACACTTGCATGTACCGTACCGATTCAGTAGATATCCTACGTGTTTGATGACAGGTTCAAGCATTTCTCTGTTCAAACGTAAAATAATTGTCAATGAGCCAGCTGATAGATTACGTCAGACGCTAGTATATCAATCCGCCGTAGAAAGATGACGCAAACAAATGTAGTCCATCAAGTAAAACCACAGTGAAACGTATCATATTTTAATATACGAGATTTATTCATTCAATAACGTGGGCATAGGTATATGATAAAGAGGTTATCCCTCGATATCACCTCTTGGTAGGGTCGTATTGCTGCTCGTGCGGTTGTGGGCCGCATCACACTCGTCTTCGACTCGTGTGATGCGGCCCACAACCGCACTCGCAGCAATACGACCCCACCAAGAGATGATATCGAGAGATAACCTCATATTATTACATATTTACCACAGATTACCAATCTGTTGACAGCGAAATAAAGTTGGTATTTTCACAGACAGAGATAATATAGTCCCTGTATATTTTTTGCATTTTCTAAAAATTGTGACACTTTTCTAAGTATTTTAGCTTTTGATTGCGCTAATTATCACTGCTTTTAAATATTTTACTAATTGCTTGCTTTCAGCAAAGTATTTCACGTGTTTTATCATCTTCATAGCATTTCGAAAACAGGTCACGTGCCATTAAATAATGTTTACATAGAAAACCATGGCTAAGAAATTATTTCCACGCTAAATTATGCAAATTAGTTATTATCCCGTACTACTTTCTATTGGTAAATATTGTTGCCGGCTCCTGAACAACAATAAATACTTAAGCGGATTGTATATCTGTGGAAGAAAATAATTATTACGATTGGCAGAACTGTTTTATATTTATTTTCAACATTTGGAATCAGAATTTTATTATCGAGGTGAAACTACTATCTCGGCACGGACGGAACAAAATCCTGTGACTAAAATGGAAGCGGTGTACCGGCGAAGGTACACCCAAGCTTAAGCCGTTGACATAGCAAGATGCGGTCTCGACCGAAGACGTCAAAGCTGTCGTCAGGTTGCAAAAAATAAACGGAAAAACCGTTATGGAAACGCGTCCCGAAGTTGCTGTTTTCAACGACCCGCGACTGGCTTCGGTCAATAACAATGGAAACTTGTACCAGTCGAGCTTGACCCACGACCGTGACGTAAATCTTGCCAGTTTACGTCAGCCGCAGAAACAGCGACGAAGAGTGTGAGCTAGATTCGAGATCAATATCCAGTTACCATAAATCACTCGCCTACGAAGATCAACAACGGCATATGAATAATATTGAGTTGGGTTGATGACAAATTCAACCCGTGACCTCGGTCCGTGATAGAGGGACCGTGATAGAGAGACCGTGCCGTCACCGAGCACCCGGGCCGAGCACATCGACAAGCGATACATACCCGTGTCGGCCACGGCAAAGACAAATGTGATAGATCGGCTCCTGTGACAACGCGGCAATCAGTACTTCGCAGTCCTTGCAATGGTGTAGCCAGCAAGTTCAAAACTAGTTACCCGTGCTATTCTCAAATCACCGGAGGAGTCTTCAACTTTACATTCAATGTCGCGGCCTCAGAAAACAACTCTCAACAGCGTCTTTCTTCGCCAGATGTCCGTATACCACCGTGCATTTCACGTACGAAACCGTAGATCTGACAGCCGTACTCGGACTCCGATTAGTCTAATTTCGCGAACAATTTGGAAGTTTCAGTCATTCTAATTTGTATTACAATTGATCTTGTTACTCTAAATACCAATTTTGTTCACATGTATTTAAAATATTTAAGATTTCTGTCCTGAAACGTCTCTGTTTGTGTCTGTTTTTGTTGTCTCAGTCGAGATGGAAATACTGTGATATAGTGAACTCGGTACACTGCATCAAATATTTGCATATGAATGGTAGAAAGTTTTCCCTAGCCAATCAGTGAGCTCACAGCTGATGAAAAGTTCATTGACAGCATATAAATGCCCACTATAAAGAATCAATTTGAAATCAGGCCGTGTCGTGATTAGCTGTTTTTTTCGACGGCAATCGACAAAATTGGGAAACATATGTAATAATAACAGACCCCCATGGCCTTGGAGGGCACTCTGTGAAGTTCCGAAGGTATTTCCCTCGGGATACGGTGTATTCTGCCGCCAGTACTTTTCCGAGCGAAGCGAGGAAAAGTACTGGCGGCAGAATACACCGTATCCCTCGGGAAATACCTTCGGAACTTCACAGAGTGCCCTCCAAGGCCATGGGGTTCTGTCATACTATTACATGGTTGCATAAAGTCATTGTTCAGCAGTTATTTGACTTCTTCTTGGTGATATTTTGCTTTCGTTGGATTCAGTCTGTACGGATATTGTTTCACGAGCATCAACATCATGATAATTGATTTTTGTCTTCGTTGGAACATCTCAAAACAAGTGTTCCTATTTGTGGATCAGTTCTTTAACCTGTTGTTGTTATTGTTGTTGTTGTTATTGTTGTTATTGTTGTTGTTGTTGTTATTGTTGTTGTTGTTGTTGTTGTTGTTGTTGTTGTTAAAGCTGGAGATGTGCCAACTTAGATCCAAGATTTTAAAGGATCTCTGAATTTTGAAGTTTGTTAAGCTTTAAATTTAGAGTATTTTCACTTGAGTCACTGTCACTATTACTACCTTCATAATGGTTTGAACTGACTGCACTGACAGTTTGTGTTACTGTGGCATTATTCATATCATAATATGACTTAAGCATATTAATGTAGTATAACTGTTTTTGTTTTGTTTTTTTGCCTGTCAGGATTAATTAAGATGTCGTTAAAATCGCTTAATTTCCTATTAATTTGATAAGTTCCAAAGTAACGGGCATGATGTGGTCTGCCAGGAACCGGAAGAAGGACATGAAATTGTGACCAGGTTCGAACGTCCGTTTAGAGGGCTTCTTATCGTATCTAACCACAGGGCGTCGATCTCCGATGATGATGATGATGATGATGATTCAATATTTAAAAAACGAAGAAAAATAAAAATATATTTGGACTCAGTAAATTTGTTGTTGTTGTTTGTTGTTGTATTGTTGTTCTTGTTGATAGTATTTGCAGAAAAGAACAAAGTATGCGCTGCAAAATTCAATATAGCCTAATTAGACACATGCGCTACAAATTCAATACAGCGTAACTATACACATGCGCTGCGAAATTCAATACAGCCTAACTATACACAAGCGATATCTCTTCATTTTCACACACTCTTTTGCCATCGCCAAAAATGCACCTAGCAAGCATCGAAAGTGGTAAAATTCGACGTCGGGTCAAAGCATATTAGTCCTTCTCAATCATACTCAAACATTTTTACCTCTTATCAATGAAAAGTCGACAAAGCAGCAGGTTTTTCAGCGCATCTTGTCGTCTCTTACATTCCAGATTAAAAAGGCTCTGCGTTAGATTAAGTCACATGGGCGCATTTCAAATTGAACAAATAGTAGAGCCTGGGCCCAGCGTGAAAAACCAGAAGTAACGTAAGTTTCTCAAGTCTTTGGAAAGAACTTTCTCTCGCTTTGGGTGAACTGGAATTGTTAAACTCACCAGAATTTCGTATTCAGACGCACGCAGACAGTGACACCCATAGCGAGAGAAAGTTCTTTCCAAAGATGTGAGAAACTTACGTTACTTCCGGGTTTTCACGCTTTGCCCATTCGTTCAGTACACGCTCTGCATTTGGTCCGATTTGAAATGCGCCAAAATGACTTAATCTAACCACAGACAAATAGAAAGACAGACTAGCAACGCGGCATGCCTTTTGTTCCATGGCCGTCTCGGTAGACTATGGCCTTTTATATTAAAATGAGCTTCACAGGTGTTAGATGTTTTGGAGACTTTGTTCGTGGTTAATAATTGCAAGAGATTATGCGAAAAGTACGACGAGATGGCATCGTGCTGCCAGTCGCGTAGCAACCATACTTACTTTGTGAGCTCTCAGGGCAGAAACACTGCTTCACGCAAATCAAAACATAACACGCCAGCAGTTTCATAAACACGTCCTTCCATTCCTTCATCATCATCATCATCATCATCATCGTCTTCGGAGATCGAGGCTCCTATGATCTAACTTTCATAGACTGCTGAGATGACTCAAGATTTTCTCTGGCTAGCTCACATGCCTTTGAAAGTCTAGTACGAAATTCTGATACATATTGCAAAAGATTTCGACAATCATCATCGTCTGATAGGAATCTTTCTTTAAAGAGCTTAAATGAGCCACGAACTGTATGTCCAAAACAAGCTCAAATGGGCTAAAACCAAGAGACTCTTGAATTGACTCTCTAACAGTTAGTTAGAAGAAAATGAATCCTTCATCCCACTGCTTCTATCTCAAAAAGTAAGTCCTGATCTTATTTTTCAAAGTTTGATGAAATCTTTCAAGGGCACCCTGGCTTTCTGGGTGATTGGTGGAGGGCCTATACTGTTTAATGCCTATCTGATCCATGACTTGTTGAAAAATTTCAAGACATAAAGTTGTAACCTTGATCGGAGTGGACAGATTTAGGAAGGCCAAATAAAGTGAAAAACTTGACTGAAGCTCTCACTATAGATTTTTGCCTTTACGTTTCCCTGTGGTATGGCTTCTGGGGACCGAGTAGATGTACACATTATTGTCAACATGAACTCATTTCCTGATCTAATTTTGGATAGGCCCATACAGTCTAAAAGCATCCTAATAAATGGTTCTTGAAATGCAGGAATTGGCCGTAAAGGGGACTTTTGAATTGTCTGATTTGGTTTTCCTACCATTTGACATGCGTGACAAGTTTTACAGAAATGTGCTACATCCTTCCCGAGATTAAACCAATAAAAATTACTGTGAATTTCATGATAGGCATTCCCGATCCCTAAATGGGAACTCCATGAGCCCATGAGTAAGGCACAATATTTCAGCACGATAGGACTTAGGAACAACTATTTGATGTTTTATTGCCCAATCGTCATCAAGCAAGAGGTCTTGAGGTCTCCATTTATGCATGAGAACACCAGACTTTGTATAATTACAAACAGGACTGTCTGAAGTTTCAACTTCATCAAAAACCCTGTCAAACTAACATAAATTATCTGGGTCCTTGCATTGTTCTTAAATAAGATGTGATCTAGACAATGTCTGAGCTAGGTTTGGTCAGCAGACCTCTACTGGAGGTTTCAAATCAACTAAGGATAATGGAATGATCCGTATCAAACACCTGACTGTGAAAGGTGGCATTATTGTAAACATCTATGACATCGTTTTTGAGAATATTTTGATTCTCAGAAGTTGTCTTTGGCTTGGCGCAAGTAACGGCACATGCAGGATACAATCAAGAATTTCCTGTCCAATCACGATCGGCTCTGGATCTTGATTTGAACTAGGTTTATCGGTCACAAGTGGATTTGTAATGGTCCTGTCCCAGGTAAGGTCGTTTCAAAGAAGAAAGTGAATCCGTTCAAAAGGCAAAAAGGTCTAATACCTAAAGTCACAGGTCAAGAACCACAGTCCGAAGACAAATAGACATTATGGAGAAGAATGGGAATGTACTCACTACTATCTACCCCCTTAATAAGAACTTTAGAACCTGAAAATATAAATAACTTCTCAGAAAACGACAGGGTATCTACCAACAAAAGAGACTGGGAAGCCCCGGTACCTCTTCAAAATTTTACGGGGATAGTGGAAGGCAAATCAATAGAAAGTGATTCTTGAACACTCTGACCTTCTTTCCAATTTGAGAAAATCTAACATTCAATGGCCATCTTTCTTATTCTAATGACAAGGCGGAGTACCAACTTGCTTGCCAGAAAGAGATTTAGTCTTGGGATCTGAGGATGTAGGATTGTTACTTAAACTCGACTGTTATCATTTGGTTAGCTGCTCTGTTTTGAGAAATTCTTTAATGGAAAGGAAGAGTTAAATTTTCCTGCACTTTTTCGGTATGAAAAGGACTGGGATGGTTTGCTGACAGATGACGTTTTAGGGGTCAATGATCAATAATCGGCTAAATGTGCAGCAGCCTCTAATGTATCTGCCTTTTGTTCATTGGTAAATGTATTGTTGTCACATAGAATGCATCTTTTCAATTCCTCAATTAAAATGAGCTGCCGTAACTTTCCATGATCTTCACACAGTTTCTCAGAAGAACACCGACGGCCAAACAAATGCTCTTTTGTTCGAGCAAATTGAACATAAGTTTTATCTTTCACATTCTCACAGTCACTAAATTTCTGACGAATAGCTTCTTGAATCAACTCATAGCCCTTGATGATTAATTCTTTCACAGAATCATAATTTGAAGCTTGTTCAATGTTCAATCGAATGTAAATTTCTCTGACTTTACCAAACAAAGCAATCTGCAAAAGTATAGACAAGAGTTTCTTTGGCCATTCTAGACTCTGTGAAATTTTCTCAAAACTAAGGAAATATTTGTCAACATCCTTTGCTTGAAAGAGTGGGACTAATCTGAAGTGTTTAGTGATGTCAAATTTGTCTGAAGAGGAACTTTATTCAAGGATTTTCAAACTTTAAATGCTTTAATTCTATCTGTAGTCGTTTCTCTTCTAATCATACTTTGTCTTGTCGTTCCCTTTCTTTTTCTTCTCTCTCTTTCTCTGTCTTTCTTCCATTTCTAATTCTTTTTCTCTTTGTTTAACTTCCATTTGTAATTTTCCTTCTTTATCTTTCTTCCATTTGTAATCTTTCCTTTTCCAATGCCAGTTTCTTAAGTTCCAAATTTGCCTGCATTTCTAATTATAATTTTTTAGTTATTAGACAGATTCAGGTACATAATATTTCAAGGCGGATTCCTTAAATTTGTTCAAACTAATAAATGTTTTACAATATTATATTAAATTTCCTTCTTGCGCAGAGATCTTTTTGCTTCTACTTTGAGAAACTTTGCCAAGGTAATTAGGTAGCCTTTTCTCAGAGAATCAAATGTCTCCTGATAAGGCTCATCCATAATTACCTCTGGTTCGAATTCTTCCATTATGAAAAATCGCTGAGTTCACAAAGCACCGAGGCAATGAATCTACAGTTATTTGTTTAAGGCTGGCAAAATGTTTTCAAACCACACGAAATTGTTAAAATCTCCCCGACGAGCCCCCAGTTTCTGTTACAACAGAAAAAAGGCGGTAAAGTCAGCGATTTGCTTTGAATTAAATTTACAATTAAATCTAGGGCTAAATATAAAAAACGCAAGTTAAGGCACTATCTTAAAAGGACAGCAAAAAAATTCTAAATTACAGTCTCCATAAATATATCATATGTACATGCATTCATACATCCATCTTGTAATCTTTATTTATATCCACATATACATACATATTATAAACATAAGTTATATATATATATATATATATATATATATATATATATATATATATATGCGTGATAAGCTTTATATATTATAAATTTATAAAGTATTATATACATTATATAAGAGTTATAAATAATAACACAAATAATTTCAAGTGCAAAGTAATAATATCTGTTACTTAAGTTTTATGCACCCTGCAGCCTTCAGACAGACAGTCAGAACTAAAATATCCTTGAAACCCACACCCCCATTTATATGGCAAGGACATACCATTATATTACTTGTAGGTGGTGTTAAATTTGATAGAAGATATTAATAAGGTTTAGAGTTTGCATGCCAGAGAGAAATTATTCTGCATTTACTAGCACATATATCACAATCACAAAGAAAGTTATATCTTACTTGCCTTGTCCGTAAACCTTTAACTCGCAAAGGTAAATTGCGCGAGATGATAGAATCTCCTTTGTCAGCGTTACATATCTGCCTATTACAGCGCCGGCTTTGCACTCCAAAGTTAACTCTCCCTTTGGTTCGAAGACGTTATCCTTTATTATAACACATACTTCACCAATACTATTCTGCTCAACACTAACGCTGATAACCGTGTCATGATATCCACCTTTGAAGAAAATAAATAATTTACGCACTTCGATCAATTTGTACAAAAATTTTTGTCTTTGCTTCATTTATTCACATCGTATTTGTCTATTAAAATGACATTTATCAGCTGATAAAGTTATTTACATCGTGATATGCGGAATGAAGTTTGTAAAACTTACCAACTTGTTACAATTCGTGATAATGTCAATTTCAGGTATTATTTTGGCGTTCTTACGGAATACTTACAACCAGCCTCCGATACAGTCTGTGAACAATCATTGGGAAAACCCAGTTTTACTCCTTGTACAAGATGATCATGCCCCAAATCTATCTGGAATGAAGGTCGAGTCATTCCTGGACCTGAATCTGCACATGTGTTTGGTATGCCGTCGACGAGATAGGGTAGGGTGTGTAGTGTACCTTGTTCTAGCAGTACCCCAGTGACTGGTTTATTCAATGCGACATTCTTTCGGCCTGAAAATCGAGAATGTTGACAATGTTTAGACAAATGTAGTTGAGATCGTGTAAACTAGTGCTGAGGATGGGGTGACCAAGCTAATGAAGAACAAATTATCGTTAAGGTACAGAAAGACATGAACATGCAGCCTAGAATGACAAGGCTGGCCCGAAAAGTAATAAAATTCAATATTGTGAGTCAAAACCAATAGGGAAAATAAGATACACTCCTTAATACCATAGTATAAATAAATCTTAGTCATCAACAAAAGTTAGTAATATTACTTCAGAATGCTACGTGATACGCCACCTAATGTAGTTATTGGTAAATCCAAAGATCGGAATCCCAACACGTTTTCCTGTCCACGAAATTGCATAAAATAAATGCTATTTAAACAAGTAAATTAAACAAATACTGCAGCGTGAAGCTTGGATTCGTACTTGTTTTCGCGACGTATTAATCGTATTTCGTTGAGATTGTGTAGGTTGTGTGTCAGTGTGTGTGTCAGCGTGACTGCCCTCCATTGAACTTTCGTTGTGCGGAATTAACACGGAGAAATTTGCACTTTACACGGCATGTTTTCAACTTGACTATATTAGGAGGGCTTATTGAGCCTGAGGCTTATTGAGATGGCCACGTATAGTCGGGCTGCTTTGGTCGCTAAATTCTTTGCGATGTAACTAGGTGTACCTAAGGTATACAGTTTGCATCCGAGAGAAAAACGCACAAACATACTGTTACAGTGGTCATTCATCTTTGACGTCAAGTTTCCTGTTATCGCGTAATACCTGCACTGGTTATCTTTCGCCTAGAGACAATGAGTCAGGAAATCATAAACATAACAACAAAATGACAAAGATATTGACATAGCAGTGCTTGAGGGTCTGATCACGCAGGATGTCCCTATACACAGTGGATGACATGATGAGTTTATATTTTACTTGCATGTAAATAACCACTGCGTGTAAATAACCACTGTATCCACTGTATATAGAAGGGGGGAAGAAAGGACATTACGTGGCAATGTGTAACATTCATGTTGAAGAAGTAAACGGTGTTATCATTGAAGACTTTGAGCCACTTCTCTCTTTCTGTATCCCGACGTACCCCGAAAGAATACGGAGAGCAGTGATATTACTATAAAAACACAGAAAGTTATATCTTACTCGCCTTGTCCGTATACCTCTAATTCACAAAGGTATATTGCACGAGTTGGAAAAGCGTCATCCTCTTTTATCAACGTTATATATCTGCCTATAAGAGCGCCAGCTTTACACTCCAAAGTTGACTCTCCTTCGGGTTGAAAGACTTCATCCTGTATTCTAACACATACTTCACCATTACTTTTCTGCTCATCACTAACACTGACAACCGTTGTACTGTATGTGCCTGAAAAGAAATAATACGGCTAGTTTTCAATCGGATTCGAACCCACAACATACGGCATCAGTCGCCTAGCTGAGAGGCCACAGACAGAACCACTCGGCTAAATCTCCACTCCCAAAAAAGAGTGGTTCAATAGCCGGCTAAGTTGTTACATTTTTCTGACTGAGACCGCTCAACACGTTGTAGAGTTCGTGAAGCACTCACGCACGCATGCCCACTATCACACATCGCACATACACACTTTATCGAAGCGAAGAAACGAATTTCATCGCTTTAACTGGGCGAACGATAACCTCGGGGACAATTCTGTCCACCAGCAGTGTTGCCAACCCAGGTTAGAAAATACGGCTAGTTTTCAATCGGATTCGAACCCACAACATACGGCATCAGTCGCCTAGCTGAGAGGCCACGGACAGAACCACTCGGCTAAATCTCCACTCCCAAAAAAGAGTGGTTCAATAGCCGGCTAAGTTGTTAAATAAATATCAGGTGCCGCCAATCAGTAAATTTCATCCATTTCGCAAAATCATCACAAAACATGCTATGAAGGCTGATATACCGATTTAATTTATTTTCGACCTTGACCTAAAATTTGGAGGGGAAAGTAGAGATGTTCGTAACTGCCCTCCAACTGGCATATACGGAAAATGTGCCCTCCAACCGAATTTTGATGCCCACTGCCCTCTAGTATCTATGGACCGCCCGCTCCCCGCTCCCCACAACCATTCAAGCTCCCAACGTAACTGCCCTCTGCCCACTACTGAAATTCCCCATTCCCCATTGCCCACTAGGCACCCCAGATCAACGCAAAACCGTGCGAGCAGATATAGCAGTATACCTTGGAACATTTCTCCCCTCTAAGTTAGTCCCCACAAGTTCTATCAACCATGGCTTTCCCCTCCCTCTACATATTTTCGGGTACCCACTGTCCAAAACTTCTCCTCGCCCACTGAAAATAATAAAATTTCTTCCCCACCCACAGTAAATATTGATTTTTTCTACCCGACCGCTTATTAGTTTTGAAATTTGCCCGCTGAAAAACTGCGCACGAATACCTTTTCGCACGAACAGCTCAGTTGGCGACACCTGAAATTATAAATATATACACACTCCGATCGATTTGTACAAAAGTGAAGTGTTCTTTTGGGGGTTTTAGTTGTGTTTCCTCACACAATATTTCTGTATAAACATGACTTTTTTCGGCTGACACAGCTATTTACATATGATATGCAAGTGAAGTTTGTAAAACTTGCAAATTAGTTGTGAAGCGTGATACTGTTTTTGTTGTTTATTTCAGTAATTATTGTTGTGTTCTTACATATACTTACAACCATAGCGCGATAGAGATTGTGTACAATCATTTGGGAAAACTAGTATTACTCCTTGTACCAGATGATCTCCTCCCAAATCAATCTGAAATGATGGTCGGTTCACAATTGGACCTGAATCTGCGCATGTGTTTGGTGTACCGTCGACGAGGTAGGATAGGGTGTCTAGTGTACCTTGTTCTAGCCTTATCCCAGTGACTGGTTTACCCAAAGCAACATTCTTTCGTCCTGAAACAGTATCATGTTGATAATGTTTAGACACAGAGGAGGCCATTGCAATTGCTTCGCCTCCTGTTCTTAGGTTTGATGTTCTAATCGAGCGACGGACACAATCCTTCAAGGTGTTATGGAAATTAAGTGTGATGATGTGCCAAAGAATTACATGACATGTTCATGGTTATTGAACTTAAATGGAGATTGCCATATAGTCGGGTTGCTAATTCGTTGAAGATGTGCCCTTGTATGACACAACTGGTGCAAGAAAGCCAAAGCTTTGTGTACACAAGAAATTAGTAATAGTGTATGCATACTCGAATAGATAAATGGAGTGCATATATCTTCTGCATCCAAACGTCCAAATGCCAAACGTAGCAATATCACTTTAACCTGATAGGTGATTCACTATCTAACAATTTATTGGTATATCCTGACTACTGACTTTATCAGAATTCCCACCATGTTTCCTTGTTCATATAATGGCATAAAGTAAATGACAATTGAAACATAAATATGAAGGTAAGTGCTATTACACAAAAGGTTGAATTCGTACAAATGCACTGTTGAGTGGGGTAAATCGAATTAGACGTTCTTAATATCGAATTGTAGAATACAATTTCGTGAAATTATGTACATGGACCGAAAACTTTGTTTTCGTATATGTCGTGTATTTACTTTTTACTATTTACTTCGATATGACTTTTACAGGAAGAACGATAAATATTAGAAATAGTGCTCTGCTTGCATTTCTATCATACCACCACGTCCAGATGAGCTACACGTCTCATTTCAACTACGATTGCTTTTAAAAGGCAGTGGAACTTTAAAAGTCAATGAATTACTACAAGCATGCTGCGACAATTGTTCAGTGTATCTACCTTGAGATACAAAAACAACTGCTAGGTGCAGATAGGTACCTAACACGTTTCAGACAACTTTAAAATTACTGACCATATGATTCGCGCGTACCAACTGCAACAACCAACATAAACAGCACAAACTTCATTCTTCTTGTTCTTTTTCTGGAGTAACAATTAAATCAAGAACAGAAACAAATAAAAAGATTAACAAAGTCATTTGAAAATGTAAAATATAAATCGATTAGTAAGCAAACGGACGCGGACAGATGTGTATGCTTACAAAAGTAAATGAAGGAGGTACTCAGAAACAAGTACATGCCTTAGGCCTAATGCACTTACAAAAACCCTGGCAAAGTTGTTTATAAAAACGAAGGAAATGATGTTTTGCTATTACGGCGGTCACCTAGGAAACCGTGGACATACACATTTAAATGACCATACCTCGTTTTCGACTGTCACCCGGCATTTGGTGCAATGCAGCAAATGAAATTTCCCAATACAAAATGTACAAACAAGCTCAAAACTGATGACAACTGTAAATCTCTTAAAAGTGTCAGAAAGGAAATAATTTGTGAGATAACATGGACTAATACAACGTAGCAAGTCTTTTAATACTTCATTAAACAGTCTACCTTTGACCTAAACAATAATGTTCATTCGAATAATGATCTCGGGCAGCTTCATAATATGCAATGACCCAGCACGATAAATATACATTGACGTCTGACATGGTAGAAATACGATGAGAAGTTGCACAGGAGCTTGCAAAAGAACAAATACACAGAGTATTACATTATTGGGTGGATTTGACTTATGTAGATATATTGAAATGCACTTTCAACAATATATTAAATTAATCTTGCATTTTTCAACTATTACCGCGTGGGCAACTTAAGTTCTACTTTGATTAGCTCACGTGTTCACACACATGAGCTTATGTCCAAGCGATCTCTGTCTGTCTATCTGTCCGTGTGTGTGTGTGCGCGCGCGTGTGAGTGTGTCTGTCTGTCTGTCTGTCTACACGATAACGCAAAAACACCTGAACAGATTCAAGTCAGATTTTGGAGACCGGTACCATATGGTACTTGCAAGAACTGATTATATTTTGGTTAGTGTAGCTTGCATATTAATAAAGTTATGAAATGCCATTTTTTCATACAATGGTTTCCCTATGGAGACTGTAATGACAGTGTCGATATACATCAAGAAATACGGCACAAAATTTCATGAAACTTTCCAAAGATGACATTTTCGAAACATTATGATGATACTGAGAGTGTCATGTCTATTAACTGCTCATTTGCATATTTAATGAACTTTTGAATAAGTGATATAACTCCGAAATTCCTACACCAAATTTGATGATACCTTTCTACAAATATTGATCTGATAGATATGTAATTGTACTGAGAAGCATTGAGCAGTGTCAAGTTAATAAATAACTCAATTGCATATTTGATGAAGTTTCGTAATCAGTCATATAACTCTGAAATAACTGGACCAAATTTGATGAAATCTGCTGCAGAAAATGATCTGACACATATCCGACTGTGCTGAGAAGCATTGTGTGAAGTTAATTGAGGGTTCATTTGTATATTTAATGAACTTTGTAATTAATGATATATCTCTTAAATTATGGCACCAAATTTAGTGAAACCTGCTACAGATATTTATATGATAAATATATATAATTGTCGCGTGAAGCTCTGAGCACTGTCAAGTTAATGAATAGCTCATTGCATATTAAATGAAGATTTGTAATTAGTCATGTAATTCCGAAATTAGTCATGTAATTCCGAAAATGATGAAATTTGCTGCAGATACTGATCCAACGGACATCTGACTGGATTTTGAAGCATTTAGTAGTATGAAGTTAATTAAGGGTTCATTTGCATATTTAATGAACTTTGTAATCAGTGATATAACTCTGAAATTATGGTACCAAATTTGGTGAAACCTACTACAGTTATTGATATAATAAATATTGAATTTTCGCGTGAAGCACTGAGCAGTGCCAAGTTAATTAAGGGTTCATTTGCATATTTAATGAACTTTTAAATTAGTGATATTACTCCAAAATTACAGCATTAAATTTGATGAAACGTGCTACATATGTTGATCGGATATATATATCTAAGTTAATGAACAGCTCATTTGCATATTAAATGAAGGTTCGTAATTAGTGATTTAACTCCGAAAGTACTATGCTAAAATCGATGAAACCTACTACATACCTTTCTACTAGGCTATATGACAAGAGAGATGATTTTAACTTTAGTATCATCAATTTCCCACACCTCATCAGTAATATTCCGCTTTCACCAGCTTATGGGGTGTACATTTTCCAGCTTATTTGATATGCAAGAGCATGCAGTTCATATGGTGATTTTGTAGAGAGACATAGCCATCTCTCTTAGAAATTGTTAAATCAAGGTTACACCAGAGAAAGACTTGTCTCTACATCACAAGTTGGTAGATAAATACAATCTCTCTTCGACAAGTGATCGCTGATGGCATCAGTGACATTGTGCCTTAGTCTGTGGCCACTACCTATTTGACTTACAGACTGATATATGGTGGGGCAGGATGCCCTTACTATATCGAAACACCTGACATCATTTCTTCATCTTTCTTCCAGAGGTTCATGTATCTTTCTTTCATGAATTTGACTTTGTTGTGTATACCTGAGATTTACTGTCTATTCTGTGCTGTTTTGTGTCTGTGTTTATATTATTGTATTACGAATTTTGACCTAGTGTTATCGGATTATGGATTGCTATGATTGCGATTATTTTATTAATGATATGACAGATATCTGATTGTTCTGTAAGCGTACTATTATGTAATGAACCTGTTGTAAACCACGTGAGCGTATTGAGTTCATGTCTGGTTGAGTTCTGCCCTGGCAATAAGCTTACGATATAGCAGAAGAAGTTTGAATTCCTGTGAAAACAATTAGGGCCCAACCCCCGCAGTAACTCAAGGGTTATAATGCAAAATTAGGTACTAGAGAAACAACTTACCTAACATTTTGATTCAAAGTGGCCGCCATCATTGTATTAACATTACGGAATAAAATAAAAATTTCCAAAAATGTAAGACGGTAAATTCTTTTCTTACTCCAAGATACTTAAACTAAGCCCCCTCAAGTGGTAGATCAGAAAAGAATCGTAAAAATTGAGTCTGAATACATGTCCCTGAAGTGCATTCTACCTTAAAAAGACCAATGGGGTCTGCGACACCATTTTATCTATGCTTTACTTTGGGGGTCTGGGATTTGAACATCAGTAAAACTGTGTAAGTCTAGGATGTCTTGAAGATTCTACACAAAGTTTATATGCGTCTCATTTGTTTTTCAGTGAAATAAACTGCATCAATTAGGCTATTGCCGTGCTATGAAATTGTCCTCCGGTAGACTCTCAAAAATATATACACAGATTTCGTCTTTACATCAAAAAACGCTAATCGCAATATACTAGTATAATTACAGGCCTTCAAACTGCCTTTTTACAACTGTTTTCCGGGTTTTGTTGCATGTGTTGGCAACGTTTTCTTGGTGAAATTCGGACAGCGTATTGAAATACCCAATACCCAGCTTGTCGACATTGACAGTGTACCTGTGTCCTGCATTGTTAGTGTTGCTAATCAAATTGAGGTTCACATCCGAATTCACTTTTCAACCACAACAATACACGTGACTCATTAACACGGTGGATTGACAAATGGAATATTGGGTATTTAACACGCTATGACAAGTAGACCAACAACTGTGGTTTATACATGGAACAAAATGCCTAAAAGAGTGTCAAAATTTAGAGCTACATTACAAGTACCTTTTACAAGAAGAACAAAATATTGAAATATCAAAAGTTTAAAATTTCCTAAAGCAACTGCGTGCAGCAGGTTGGGGATCATCTAATTTCCATTATCTTCTAAGGTGTCTAAAATTTTTTTTGAGTGGGTAATTGGTTACATTATTTTGACTGAGGTGTAAGAAGAATTTTTATACTCCCTTAATGGTGTACTGTGATCCAGGGTCACTAAAAATCATCTTTGATCAAACAGTATGATATCTTACAAATCTGTATACGCTGGCCTCATGCATTTCACAAGAGTGGTGAGATGCATGTGAGACGCAGCAATAAAGAGACGAATTAAAGTCATCTCTGATAAACGACATAGACTAAATTGCATAAATGTGTTTTTTTCTATATTACAACGGGCATTTATAATGCTTTGCTAAAACTAAGCCCATCTGACATCGAAAGGTCACCACTCAAAAAAGCAAAATTTCAAAGTTCGCACTTCTCTATAAAGTGCTCCCTATTTCTATTGCGTCACTCCCGTACACGCACGAGCGATTATCCTTCCGTGGGGTTCGGTCGTCCCCTTTGTGAGTTACCGTAACTACCGGCAGGATTTCAGTTTGTGTAGCACCGATACCAAGAAAATGATTGTATGGGTAGTACGTTGCTTCTGATCACTAAAGGCCTGTCAGTCTAGTAACGTATTTGGTTTTTCCTGATAAAATATTTTGCAGTCGTCGATTCATAGGTGCTTGATATCCATTATTTCACTTACAGGTATCCTTCATAATATTCTTCCTTGCCATCATAGGTGAATTAGTATAATTAACCATCATTCCGGTCGAAAATTTTGCTGTCAGGCTGATTATGCTGCTCTGTGTACGTATGCGTGAATTAGCCACAGTCTTTTGGAATTGTATTAATTAGCAAACTTCTTGCTGGACAGGGAGACATGTTATATTCCAGTATTCTGGACTGAAAGTCAACACCTGAGAAGTTCCCGTAACCGCTGTACATTCACCTTCTAAGTCTCATATCCATGAATAACAAAGCTGCAAAATTATTCCGTGCTTACCTGTTTCACCAGGATAGCCAGTGTTGATTTCCAGTGACAACAATCGGTGACTTCACTAACGATAAATGTTACACGAATTTCTAAAGCATTCAGACTTGTGAAATTTAAAATGGTGCGTTTATGATTGTACTTGATATTTTTGCTATTTATTCCTCCGAAGAGCTGGCTTTGCAAACGATTGGCAGTCAATAGCGCGTGTAATTAATCCGATGATAGATTGGTAACAAATGAGAAACTATGTTTGTACGACAGCATACAACACCGACATTATCTTAGCTGATGTGTTTACGGAGGTGCGTCGTGTTTTCACTCTTGCGCGATAAAGGTCATAATGAATGATTGTTTTAAAAACATGTAAGTTTTAACATCGAAAAATAAAGATATCAATTACCAGCGAGATATGTAATGTCAAATTATATGTTTGTCTTCTTGCCCAAATGTATTAACAAGATTGTTATCAATGAGTCATCCATTCAATTGAAGTCTATTAACTATTGAAATTTACAACGCCATCGATCCATAGACACAAGAAGAAGATAGAAGACAGACATCATTACATTTTATTGATGTTACATTTTTAATCAATCTTTTTGTTTACAATTTCAACTCCTTTGTTTATCCACATGAGCTAGTATCGCAAAATGAAGCTATCTCCTGATTGATTTCTGAAAAATATCCAGTTGGATTCAAATATAATCGGGCTAATGTAAGCATGTTGACGATGCCCAGCACTGAATACATTTTGATGTCTGTAGATGATTTCTACTGTATACATGAAAGTGAGGAAAGCTGGTGTATATAGGTAGTTGGACAATCCCATCTTATAATCAAATACCGACGCTTATTTCCCTATTAATGTCACCAATGGAGTGCACAAAACCCATTTCCTTTTAAAAGTATCGTCTTCAGAAGCCAGCTATAATATGGGTTTGACCCGACGAGCGCGCGTGCGCGTTCGTTTGATCGGAGCTGACACTAGATTACAGGACCGTGGTCCTGTAAAAGATAGGTACATTTTCACTACTGAGTGAGATTTTCATAACGTTGATCATTAGATTGCTCGGGCCGACTCAGTCATAGTTCTTTCTGTATCGCTGGGTAAACTTCCGTATAAGCTATCGCAACTTTTTTATGAAGTTCTTCGCGTTTTGTGATGATAAATACCAGGCCTGTTACAGAATCTGCGCACACTCCTTTCTGATACGCCAGTAATGCCAGGATTTTTGTTTGTAATAAAATTTTGATATCACAATCGGTGCGTATAAACTTAATATGTAATCTGACACACGGTTTTTCATCTCCATGGTGACCAGCTAACACTGCCTTTATTCGATTTCGCATTAATTAGGGAGTGGCTGCTTTCAGCCAATCAGAATATAGAATGATTGGCAGGCTGTATCAAGCTGCTAAAATAGCAGATAAATGACAAAGTTACACCCACTTTGACACTCTGCTTTAAATGGGGTCAAACTCATATGGTATAATCAATTACAAGTTGACCTTATTGCATATTATATTTGCAAAGTGTAAAAGGGATAAATGCAGTGTTCACGATGGTATAGTTACTCCACGAATTATCAACCACAAATTCAAATGTTACATCACCCTGACACGATTGGTCGCGCCGAAACGACAACTTGACTTATTAAACTTAAATCTCGGTGCCGTTGTGTTAAAATCTACGAAAAGGGGAATATCTTGCATCTCCCTTCTGTTTTATTCCAGTTAAACGATTGAGGGCTTGTGCATTATTACGATTGACATTGTCGAAATTACAAATAGAAAATGTCAAAACAGGTGTAATAGAATACGGTATGTCAAGTATCACAGCATCAGAAGGGATGGACGCGATTGTCATGAATTTACGAGGCAAATCCAAGTACATTATGGAGTGCAAAATTTGCTTGAGTCCATTATGGGCAGGGAGGGGGTACATTATTGCTATTATTCTATTGTTTTGGCAATGCCAGTGAATTTGTAGACGTAGAAAACGACCGTAAAAGAATATGAAACTGAGTTTGAAGCTAGTGAACATCGCCCGGCATGATCGGCCCTGAATCTCTCTAAAGAAAATTCTTTGTTTGCCGTCCTTATATTTTTTAAAAACCTATCAGCCAGCCAGGTAAAAACAAACACAGACAAAAAAATGCAAGTGTATTAACATAAGGTCATTTTTGTTAGGTTTCTTTTGAAAAATAATATGTTTATTTGTAATAGCGTTAAGATTGTGTCTGTTTTCTTAATTTTCTATGAAACCTACCAGCACGCGGACGGCAAACAAAGAATTTTATTTAAAGCGCCCTATGTACATTTGTACCCACTCCACATTGCATAGTAAACGCTTGCTGCGGATCCGTAGCCCTGCCACTCCCGCAGCAATCCTGCGCACGTCTTAACGCACAAAAATGAGATGTACATTCATGGTTGGATTTGGAAATAAAAACGATATATTGAGTCTGTGTAATCTTCAATTGGTTATGCGATCTAGCAATCTGCTAGTTGCACTGAAATTACACGGATCACAACCTCATATTCGAGGTGAATTACAGTCAGCTCGCACTTTTTCCAACCCGCCCAGAACCAACTCGCCCGATTCCAGCTCGCCCGATACCAACTCGCCCGATTCTAACTCGCCCTATACCAACTCGCCCGATTCCAACTTCAACTTGCCCGATGCCAACTCGCCCGTTCTTTGTGATGTAGTTGTAGATTCCATGTACGCAAACCCGATGGCCCGTGGCCAGCTATTTTCATGCCGGGCCAGTAACTCGTGAAAGACGGTCTTGCTGTTCCTAAAGACATGAGCCAGTAACTGCGCAAACTTTCTCTATACGTAAAGACACCGAACGAAATTTATTCTTTCCAGAGATTAGCAAAACGTGAAATTCGCAAATAAAAACTTTTTCATGTTGGCACATATTTCAAGCCCTAGCCGCACCTATGGTTCTCAATGTTAGAAATATTTGTTGTAGGCTGTTTTAAGAAATAAAACTTTTTTATACGTACCAGGTAGGCCTACTCATAAAAATTGCGAAATAGTATCGGGCGAGTTGGCATCGGGCGAGTTGGAATCGGGCGAGTTGGTATTGGGCGAGTTGGAATCGGGCGAGTTGGTATCGGGCGAGTTGGAATTGGGCGAGTTGGTTCTGGGCGGGTTGGAAAAGATGCGAGTTGACTGGTACCCATTCGAGGTATTTCTGCACATGGTGTTCTGACACCATGTCTAAGACAATTTATTCAAAATTGTAACTTTCTAAGAGGACCGAGAATAACATAGTGTCAAGACATCATGTCGGTTATGCTAGAATGCGTGCGCACATGATGGATAATGTTATTGAAGCAAAGTAACGAGAAATTTACACGTTCAGAAACCTGAACATGTTGAGAATTCTACATTTAAAATAAGTCACCGTCACGTCGAATAGCGATCACTTCGGGCACATTGTACAAACTGGTGACTAATTCAGAAAACTTCAAATTAGAAGTTTCATTGGTAACTAATGAAGGTACAGGTACAGACAACGAAATGATACGATAAGCGTCATTCGGTGAATGAATCTTGGACACTAACATCTCAATAAGGTCGCTCCTGACATAAAAGAAACTGTGCCTGGTCGCCTATGGTAATTGCTGTGACGGATATTAGATATTTGAAAAGCAGGGCACGAATCTTGAATATATTTGTTAATTTATTCAATGCCGATCGGATTTCATCGGCCGCGATTAAATCGCTTCGGTAGCAAAAATCGTAAACTGAACAACCGATACCTGGCCTATTTACACAACGTGTCTTAATTTTCTGATCAAAACAGATATTTATGGAAATGAACGACCCTGACCTTGAATTGTCTCGCTGATATGTCGGGGTTTGTTTTCAATTCGTCGTTCAATTATGCTGATTGCTAGAATCAGATTGTCGAGGTTTCATTGTGAATTGCGTTCGGCATTCAATAATTCATCAGTGCGCAAGTCTCTAAGTTTCATAACTGAACTCATAACATCAGTGAAATGTTTCTCCGGTCAGCTTGTCTTTTCAGGTGCCCTTCTGGTGTGCAAATGTTACGCCAATGTAACCATAGAGCCTGTAACAACGTGGGATGTCGTATTTTACCAATTAATGGTAACAATCCGTCCTGTTTGTGACGAGATGTGTAGTCTGAATCAGAACGTAATTGTCGAAATCGGCGGTATGTTAATTCCTACACATACATCTTTTGATTTTTCTCTTTTGGTACAATTCTAAATTAAAATCATAACACGATCGTAAAAATTAATTTTTATTTTGCACTTGATCTAGCTATGAGGGATACGTTCATTCCACCGGAAGTACGTCCATATAAGATGTCGGTAAAAGGTTCAAATAGCTTACTAGAAAATCAGTGCTCAATAATACTTCTTTTGTCGTAATTTAAATGGGGCGGGTTCGAGGCCGTGCGTGCATATGGACTATAGTGGAACGAGGCTACCTTTGGGGTCTACCATTGTCAGCCTTGAGCTTCGAACGTTCAAGCGTTTAAAAGATGTAACAATACAAGGCATACACATGAGACTAGCCGCAGGCGAACATTGAACGTTCTGTTTCCTTCTGAATCCTTCAGGGTGTTATTAGGAACATTATTTTGAGCATTTCGTTTTTTCATGATAGTGATTCGTTTTCTCTGGAGAACATTTACTGATCTACAGACGAAGAGTCATGGTGTGGTACTATTGAAATAGGTATGCATGACAACAATTTCAAAACCTGAGTATGAGCTTTTCAAAGTCCAGCAGTATCTTACGACTCGCTAAAAGTCAAGAAAATAGATTCTACAATAATTTAGGATTAACAGATTAGGAGATAAAATTGTGGCATCTCTTGGAAGTAGTTTCTATGAAGAAGTCCCACAACTATAGTGTAGTGGAGAGTATGCGGTTTTAATATAGCAAGAAGTCAATCGAGTATCGACCGTGTAATTCAAGTGTTGGTACTGTACACATGATTACAAATTTAATGTGAATTGTTCGTCATAGAATATCTCAAAACTTTGTCAGAAGTAAAAACAATAGCAAATGTAAAATTAATTGCTTATGTAAGATTCAGAGAAAAAGAAACACCAATTCTATGAACAAAAAGTATTCTTTGCAGAATTTGACCCTTAATAAAGATTTCAGATCCCTTCAGTGTCTATCAATTTTTATCACACTGGCTCTTAATGCTACCGAACCGAACACTTAATATATTCGTTTTAAAATTTCGGTAATATTTGCTTGAGAGAGAGCACTAAAACAAGTAAACTCTCGGAATGTACATTAGATTCCCCATATCCAGAATAAGTACTTAACTATTCCAACTGAAAGTTGTACAGTTACCTAGCAAAAGCAAACTGGTAAAAAATTAGCAATAGTAAAGTTTTGTTCTGTCCATACACCGTAACATCATGATCTACTTCATCTACAGATGTATGCGCTAGCACTGGACATGTCAAAATATTTGCTTACAGTCGAAGAAAATCTTGCGTCCTAGCAAGACTTGAATTCTAGAAAACGCCACCTAAACAAGACACTGGGACGGACAACTCGAAATTAGCGGAAATCGGTTACCTGTATTATTCAGTTTGATTTGAGTGGCGACGCAAGAAAAGTGCGCCCCCAATGTTGTGTAGAGTTACTGACGTAAATGACGTATGAATAAATATGGCTGACTTGCCTCCTTTTCTGTCTGTGGTACTGTGCAAACTTGCGTTGTCTGACTTACTTCAATAACACGTGAAGTTTTTGCAATATGGCAAAACACTTTATGTAAAATACAGATTGATAACTTATGGCAACACTCTCCTTTCTCGGAAATGAACAAGATGATGTTAATACAGGAATCAACTCGAATACAATAATTTACTTCATCAAGCGGTGGGAAGTACCTAAAAAAGTATGGATAAAATCCAAAACACTTGCACCTATTTTTTTGGAAGCAGTAATTCCGATAACAAACATACTGTAGCAAACTTTTGCATGTGTGTTTAATTTGGTTTTGCTTCTATAGAGATGTAAGAGTTCTACGACTATTGGACGAATAAAATCTCATTCTGTGTAAATTTTGCAGCACTTCAATTCTTGTGATTAGTAACGAACAGCAGTGATCTTGGTACCAGCAGAAGTCCGCTTTGTTGTGTCTCCTCCTTGGAAGAGCCAGGTGAAGCTTTACTTTAAAGTCGAGACTGCCACGCCAACAAACCTGCGACCAAAACCATCACTATTGACGCCACTTGGGTTGACGAGGTTGAAGCGCCTAGTATCTCTGTGGAAGTTTGAAAAACACAACAAAACATTAAAGTTCCAGGTATCGCTCATATCATAGGATAATAGTAGAACAGTTTTTTCCCCTCATTCATGTAGATAAAAGAGGAAAATTATACCTTTCGTATTCTTTAAAATGATGACCGTCTTAGTCTGGTACTTTGTCACCTTGTATCGTTCACTGCTTCACGAAGAACAACAAACAATACTGTTTGCATTATACTGTTAAGGTAGGACGCGCCTCGGGGACAGATATTCGGACTCAAATTTATACAATTCTATTCTTGTCTACTTGGGGGGTCATTTTCAAGCCTTTGGAGAAAGAAAAAGTTTCACCACCTTAGTTTTTCGAAAATTTACAATTTACTTTCCCCCCATAGAGCTAACACAGGGATGGTGGCCATTTTAAATAGCAAAATGTTGGGTTTCGCTAGTACCGAACTTCACACGGCGGTCCTAGATTTTTATGGTTGAGTTGGTAATAGAATGGTTGAAATTTTCATAAGAAAATTTTGAGTTAAAGTTTTAGTCTTTCATTTTAGAGGCGCATATATACCTTAAAGCTCCAATCTATTTGACCTTTGACGTACCCGTATTTTCCAGTATATTTGTTGTGTTCGTGAAAAAGAGTTTTTGCTCAACTAAAAAAAATACGCTGCAGTAATGAGTAACGTTTGATTTGTTAGTATGGCCTGTATGTGAAATGTAATAACATTACAAATTGATATTTTTGCATAGCTAATACTTTCTACTTTATAGAACCCAAGAAAATCCTGGGAACGGTTACAGCTAGCAAAAGTGTCCTTAGGCCAAAACAATAGTTTTGTTTGCAGTCATCGCACGCATGTGAAAACATGCGCGTCATGACTTTTTTTGAAGTTTTGAAAAAGAAAAACCATGAAAATAATTAAATAAAAAAAGCCCGAAAATGGAACCAGCAGAAACATAACATTTATATGTGAATCCATGTCATGGATCAGTTGATATGTTCAGTAAATGTTCTGAAATGTTCCTCAGGTTTGTTTCTTTCAGTGGCAGCCATTTTACCTTATGGCAGCCATCTTTAAATTCCCCCTAAAATTTAAGGGGTTTGGCCATTTTTTTCTCATGACCGCGTCATTTTTTAATCCATCCAAGGACGAGAAACACTTTATTTTTATTTTTTTATTTCTTTAAATTTATCTTTTTTCCTTATTTGTCGGTGAGTTAGAAGTAAAGTTTAAAAAAAAACTTGCCACAGTATTTTCCGCTGTACATGTGGTTACACTCGCACGTACACGTCGCCGCATTAAGGTAACCGCCGTTTTTGCACTCCATACCGTCGCAACACTGTTCTTGTTTTGAGTAATCTTCTAGGGATTCTGTGAGAGGAACGGAGGTTTTGAGGTGAAGACAGAGGAATTTTCATCGGCATGCAACTTTGCAACCAAAACATCTAGTAACGGTATCATGTCACTAGTGATTAATCTATCAACAGTTATTATTGACCCTCTAAACTTATTGTAAGGAATACTAACTCAACTCATCGCCGTTTAAGCCGTAGACCTGTCTTAATTTAGCACTGATATGGAAAAAAAGATACTTTAGTGAGAATTTTAAGACAATTAATAGTCTTTATTGATAACTTTAAGAATGATGTGTTTAAACGCTCGAAGATAGTTCAAAACCGATCAACTCCATATTCTATTCCGAATAATGCCGCCGAAATGAGATATTACACTTGTTAAGTACGTCTAACATTCAGCTCTTTAGACTTTATAGCCAGAATTTTAATGACAACAATTACTGACTTTTAATGTTTGCTCCCCTTATGAAAACATGAATAGCAAACTCAACAAGTATGAACTCAGATAAAGCTTACCGCACTTGTCGCACATTTTAGGACACTTCTTGAGAACGAATGGGTGGTCACCGTCACACCAATTACGGTACCAGCCATTGTGGCAACGTTTATGCGTGTTGTCACACTTATCTGAAGGAGATAAATGATGCATGTAAAGACGCCGTGAAAGTCATCATGACAGTGATAAGGGGTCGTCCAACCTGCGACAGCGCGACTTTGTTGTCAAACATTTAACTCCTCCCAGAAATTGGCCATAAAAATGTCAAGCAAATGTGAAGCAAATTTAGCATATTGATGCATGTTCATAGTTCACAAGTTTTGCAGATTCCAAATCACTGAAAGACCTTTGCCAAACAAACTTTTGTTGCGTCCATTCGACGACATGAAGCTCCTTCCGCCGCGGTCACCAGTTTAAGTACAGCCGCAATTTTAAAATCATGGATATGCACAAGGGATGTCGGGATATGTGTTGTGCATAGCAACAGACCGGTTATATGGGTCGCATACGCAAAGCCGCAGACGGAACAAACCCCTTCCTTTAACAATAAATCTTTTCTAAGTCAACAAAAGCGCTTTGCGCTCTTCTTCTGAATAAAGTATGACTGAATCTTGAAATATATATTATAACGGGGATTAATTTTTAAAAAAGTAACTAAAAGGGACAATCATTGGCACTGTAGGCCTCCTTACCAGAGCAATATGGACCCGCCCATCCAGTTTCGCATGTGCAAGTGCAGTTATTTTTGTGTCTTATTCCACAGTGTTCGCACTTCATGAAGCAGTCTATGATAAGAAGAAAAATGCAAAACCTTGTGTTAATCACGTGGTACACGTAAATTTTCATTTACAAGTGAATCGCAAAGTCATACGAAGAGCGAGAGAAGGCGCAACTCAAATAAAAACAACAACTTAAAGAGAAATAGTCGTCGGAACTGCGCCTGTGCGAGTTTCTTGTTTACAAACATTGTATGTCGTGCACTATATCTTAATTCATCTCATCATCATAGCTGCAACATTTAAATTATACGATGTGGATCATGACAGACATGTTTTAACTTTCATCAATCATTATCAGATTTTGGATACAGTGTTTACATTGGTCGTATACGACCTTTGAGTTCCGACGACTGAATCCCTTTAAACCGTGGTAATTAGACTTTCATAGCAAGTATCTCAAACATATAATATCACCTCAGTAAATATTACATATTAGCTCATATTTCAAACCTTGCCATCAAAATGAGTCCTGACGAACTCGATTTCTGTTTCGTACAATAATGGAGTCTGTGATTCCATGTACCGTGGATGATGAAGCACATTGGCTATCGGAAACACACGCACTTACCACAGTCACGTCCAGGAAGATCTTTGCAGTCAGGCACTAAGAGAGAGAGAGAGAGAGAGAGAGAGAGAGAGAGAGAGAGAGAGAGAGATTACTCAATTGTATCGTACAGTACTACATCTTGTCTTGTTTTCTGTAATATTTTTGATTTGCAAATACGTCAGAGTGGTATAAATTTAAATTTGTGGCGAATAATGTACTTTGCATGCTTTTCAAAGGTCGAGCTGAACAAACGTGTTGTAAACGACACTGCCTGTCCCATTAAGCTCTGCCGGGGTCTGCAACAATTCTGTACTCCTAGCCTACTTTACCGATGATGCTTGGTGATGGTGGTGTCACTCGGTCCGAAAGACGAGTTGAATAGTTGATCACCATGGGTACATGACATTTAATAACACACTTCGCCTTGCAAACACACAAAGACGACTAGGAAAAGTTAAGCCTCTGATTTGGGAATTAGCGATAATATAATAACTTACTGCAGAGTCCTTCATAGCACCAACTAGGCACGGGACATTCTGAACATTCGACGCCAACTTTGTACGGTTGTTGTCCTTTATAATTGCCGCTGCAAAGATGGAGAGTTGACAAACGGCATGATTACCTTAACTTAAGCAAGCAGCAATGGCTTGTAAAATCAGGGACCGTGGTAAAATGCATCAGCTGTGTACATACAGGTTTCAACTTAGAAAAAGCATCGAAAGTTCTACTTCGTCAAACATAACGTCAACGTCTAGAAAGACCCTGGAAAGATCGATCAATCAGTTTCGATTTTGCAAGTCATAAAATATTTGAAATGTGCAATACATTCACAAAACACAAGATTACAACCGATATCGCACACTGAAAGATCCGTCGCTCGAGGGCGCTCTCTACGCTCCCTCGAGAGACGGTCTAACTCATATCGATATTGCACACTAAAAGAAATTGACACCTACGGAGGTCCGTAGTTGCATACTATTAGAGTCCATCCTTCGTCTTCACAGTCGTGGAAACCGCAACCGACGTGTTTCGTTCGAAACCATACTTCCTAAAGAGAAATCAAAGAAGAATTGCCCACTGTTTGTATATTAACATCGGAACACGGTCCCTTTGTGGAGGGCCCGTGATCGGAGAGAAGATCTGACCAGACTTGTGCTACAGCAAGTAAACGGAGAATTCATAACTGGTTCAAGTAATATGCAAATTAATGCCAAGTTCATACAATCATTTATTTTCGGTTTTTATAGTTTTCGTTGGGATGCTTGTTCCCCTTTTGCAGAAGTATCAAACGCGAAAAACGTCACATATCGTTTGGGACATTCAGTGCAGTCACATAGTTTGTTGTTACACAGACGAGGTTGTCTGTGGTTGTGATGATTAATTGTGCTGCTGTCTTGCTTCGGTCGATCAAAAAATCTGGCAACATATGAATAATTAGAACAAGTTATAGATAATCTAGACTCGGTTTAAAGTAGGTGATTTTGTGATATAAAGTCATTACAGGAAGTCATTACAAATTTAGTGTTATATCTTTGTATGAAATGCTTTAGCCAAGATTGTGTGCCGGGCTGTCTTCACAGGCTTGTATGAACGCGTGACATTGGCGCACAGGTAAGTTTTCAGTGGCCGGCTTAGCACTGTCGTGAGTGAATCCCGAGGAAACTCTACTTCATCGCATTTGCACAAAAAAGGGTTTATTCACAGATTTGTATTACAATACGGCGCCAATAGTTTGACTTATAATTTAACATGAACGAACTTTCTATGATGTTCCAATGAAGTTTTAGTGTCTTCACGATCGCACTCCCTCTATTCGTTTCCTACTGCCCTGATACCGCTCATCTGATTTGTAGATCGATCAAATCAACGTGACGATGAGAGCGAAATCCCCTCCAAAAAATATCAGGATAAATCGTACGTTGATTCACTGTCGAGTAGAAGGTTTATAATGACACTTCCTGATCATCTACTGCATTTTAATGGTTGTTACTGCCAAAGAGGACACGCTGTTTCGTGAAAATATGACAGGCTTCTCCTTTGTTAGCGTTTAACAAATCTCTCTCTCTCTCTCTCTCTCTCTCTCTCTCTCTCTCTCACATATTTTCGAACATAGAGCTCTTATAGTGATGCATGGTCACGTAAATTTTTCATCCATATGTTTGTTTCTGTCACTGATTTGCAACAGTACTCTGACATTTCAATGTGCCGAAAAGGTACGATTTCTTGGCAATTAGCACGAGCGACTGTGAGCCTGAGCCTTGTCCCTCCACAGAGAGGAGCATCGTGGGCTTCCTGTACAATGCAAGTACCGATATGCAAGTGCCAACCCTTTGATATCGATTCCAATGTTTCTACAATGGTACAGACTAGTATAGACACTGCTGACTCACACGATAGGATGAAACCCCTAAATACCCATAAATATTCGCAAAGTTCTCTCAGCATCAATGATAATTCGTCGGGCAATGAAGTACATATGAGAGATATCTCTAACTTATCACTCAGTAAGACAGAACATTAGATATTATAGAGCAAAGAAGAATGCGGTGATAGAGGTATAGAGAGTCCTACCTGTATGTAGTGACCGCACTGCTTGCCTTCGGTGCAGTCATGACGTTCGAAGTCGTAAAACCTATATTCATTATACCAGGAGTTGACGGCATTTACAACCCTGCACAACAAGATAATGTAAAGACAATGATGGCTATTGTTATGCAAAACAGATGAAACTGTCTTGCAGAAGATCATCATTTCTTGAGTGTCAATTGACTCTGAAAAACACGATCGCAACTATTCTTAGATCTTGCAAGACGTAAAGTCTAGTAAATATTACAGCTTATGGAAAAACGGTTTCAACAACCAATATGACGTCATGATTTTCGTATCGATGTAAAATACTAGTACTCAGCAAAAGAAGGAAACACTAATGCTAAAGCAAAGACTTCGTTTTCTCCGACGCGTGCAGTTACCCATAATTCAAATCGCGTTTGAACACATTTATGGAATTATGACGAAATGAAACAAGCTGCAACTGATCAAATTATTACAATAAATCTTGCAGGGGATGTCAGTAATAGTTGATCTGCAAATTTTACAGAGTCGAGTAGATTACCCCATTTTAAGGCTTTACTCAGGAAGTTTCATTTTGCCTTAATATGCCAAGCGTCAGAGATGTGTACGCCATCCGCTGTTGTTTGTTTTCATTTGCCTATTTCTTCCGGTAACTTATGTTTGCAGTTTTAATTCTTTAATTTGTTGTGTTTGGTATATACATTCGCTATTTTTGTATCTTTTAAACTTATATATTATTATTATTTTTTTAATTTCTATATTCTTACTTGTCCTTTCTGGAAATAAGTCTTCATTACTATGGGAGCTATCCAGTATCAATATGAATGAATGAATGAATGAATGAATGAATGAATGAATGAATGAATGAATGAATGAATGAATGAATGAATGAATGAATGAATGAATGGGTGAGTGAGTGAGTGAGTGATTTGATGGATGAATGGATGGATGGGTGAATGAATGAATGAATGAGTGACTGAAGGAATGAATAAAGTTATGTTGACAAATCTTGACTGTGACCTCGAAGATGAACCTGAAGCCGTGAATGTACCGGCATTACTGAAAGATTCTTGAGCAATATCAGTCCTCACCTGTCGTGCCTGCCTCTCCACATGTTTTGTCCAACGTGACCGTATTCTTCCAAATCATGGTCTGGTTGCCCGTGTTCCCAAACGCAGCTTTCTGCCCACGTTTGGGCCATGTGTGCCAATTCGTCATGCCAGAACTGAAACAAAGCACAGGGTAACTGGAAGTGTGAATGCTGACAGTTATTAAAGTTTTGTGGATATCGTCAAGTAACAAACTCTCTGCATTAACGAACTTTTGTAAACGACCTTGTTAATTTTCCTTAAACTTTGTTCGAAATTCCGTTTGTTGCTTAAAAGTGGCTAAAGATATTTTTCGTACGTCTCTATAAGCATTGCTGAATGAAATCACGTACACGTTATAGGTCTCACAGTTTGTATGTTTATCAATGATATACAATACAATACAATACAATACAATACAATACAATACAATACAATACAATACAATACAATACAATACAATACAATACAATACAATACAATACAATAGCTCTTTATTACTCCAAAAATGTCGGCAATTCTTCGTAAGATAGCGGTCAGGTTAAAAAGTTACAAAATATATACATAAAAACAGAAAAGGCAGCGAAAACTATATAACACTTTTAAGAGTATCACTAGAAACATCACATACACAAAAAGTGGGATCGTATAGATGTATAGAGAACGATATTAAAACAAAGGGGGCTGAATAGCTAAAAGCACTATCACTTTAAAAACACTAATAAAAACCAGTAGTCGATACAACACATTAAAAACAAAGATGACTAGTCGTTTCTCTTTTGGTTCAGTACTAAAATTGCAGTGGGAATGAACGGATGTTTCAATCTGTTTGTTGTAGTTTTTGGGACCCTATAACGCCGACGAGATGGTAAAATATTAAATTCCTGGTAAATTGGGTGGTGATGGTTTCTGACTATAGAATAGACTTTGTTTAAAACTTGTTTGTACAATGTAGTGAGACTGGTTTAAGGTGCTCTGATAATGTTAACTATTCTGCCAACTTTGTTCTTGCACTGTACAGTAAGGTTTCCAAACCTGCAAATGAGTGAAAAACGTCAGACAGTTTCAATACATGATCTGTAAAAAAACCCACCAGCATCCTTCTGTCAACTTTGAAAAAATTCAACTTCCTTAAGAAGAACAAACACTGTTGACATTTACTTAAACGCAACTTATTGTCCAACATAGAACCCAGTTATTTGTATTTCTCCACAAAAATTCCACTTCTTGACCGTTTACAATCGTTACATCAAGTTGTGGTGCATCTCTCCTAAAATCTATACACATATCATTGGTCCTAGCAATGTAAGTTTGAGGAAAGAACTTTTACCCCACTTCGCAAAACCATCAGTATACAAAATATACAGGAAGTGGTGACAGTACACAACCTTGGGGTGAGCCAGTAGATGACATACAAACATCAGAAAAAGTGCCATTAACTTAAAAAAAATCCAAAACCAAACCAACAACCTTGGAATGAATGTTTAAATGAAATAATAATTTACCAGTTAAGATATGCGGTTGAATAGTATTGAATGCGGATGAAAAATCAACAAATAGAACCTGGGCATGTGTTTTGCTACCTTCAATTTGTTTAAAAATTAAGTTAACCATTTGAGTGCCAAAGTCAACTTTTGCTGTCTTTATAGAACATAACATAGCCTGCAACTTTATTCAGATCTAGACAATTTTCTTCAGATTTTCCCCAAAATTTTGGTCAGAAATTGTAGCCATTGAAATGATACGTCCATTTGGTCCAAAATTATCAAAACATTACGGAAAAATTCATAGGCCTAAATATTGGTAAAATGTTACATTGAAATTTTGGCGGGATGATTACAACACTCAAAAGGTTAAGGAGGGTCAGAGTGGCATCCTCCACTGCTCTGTAAGCAAACTGCAAAGGATCTAAGATATTCTGCGTTTTGTCTAAAATATAACTCTTGATGATTTTTTTTTCAAAAGATTCCATTACTAGTGATATAGAGATGACGTCGGATTGGTACTTTTCGCCAAATTTCACATATTTTTATGGGTTCAAAAATAGTGTAGGCGGGTAAAAGTTTTGGTCGATCGGGTGACCGGAACCATACGACTTTTTCCTTGACCTGAAAGGAAAATATAAAATTCTCATTTGTTCTCAAAATGGCACGTGTTGTTATTGAAGGTTGTGATTGGAAAAACGTATGGATGTCAGTTTCAAATAGTTTTAATTTGGTCTTGAGGTTTCGCACAGGAAGTCTTGCAATGTATCAAGACACATCATCATGACGACTATATGTGCGATGTCAAATCAGTAATGAAAAGGCGTGACGTCATGCCAGGGCAAAAACCTCATCATCGCCTGTCATCGTGTTCTCTATTTCTAATGAATCAGCGAATAGGATTGTCATCGGAACTCTACTTGAACGATATTTAGTCAGTCATTGAAATTTCTTTCATGAAATGTCTATGACAGAAATTCAGTCAAGATACAAGCATCACCAATGACACCATAGACTTTCGAGGGTCTATGGTATAACCAGTTGAATAACCGAACTTGTTTACAATCAGAGAATTTCGATTTTGTCGATGAAATGATATCTTCACGGTGAAGCGTTTCCGAACATAACTGATGAATTTCATTCATGTTTGTTTTATCGCGTATCGAGACTGGTACGGGGGCATGTTGGTAAACGAAAACATGAAATATCTTCTATTTGTGTATGATATACGTTGCTTTGATTGCGCTTCAGGGACTTGCTTGGCCTTTTTTGTAATCACTCACTAAAACCGCTAAGTTCAATAAAAGTCAACTTGGGAGTTGTACGGCACAGGCGCATGCCAAATGCTTCGACTCTCCTCCTCTGTACCACGGGGTCGCGTCGTCATTCCTTGAACTCCAGATGTGCAGCAGAACGTGCGCCCGCATATACTATGTCGATCATGCGTGCTGCCAATAAACCTGTGACGAAAAGTGGTTAATATGGATGTGTCCTCATCGTCCCATGTTGATGAGTTGTTTGGAAAACATGCTCTTGGAAAACGTAATTCTAATTTTACAGAAAGTCGTTTAAATATTAGTAAAAATAAAAACAGCACTTGTTCTTGTGAAACGACACTTTTTACTTTACACTCACGGGCCTCACTATACGAGATGATGTATTGACAGTACCAAACTTTGTCAGAATTCGTCCTACAGCAGCAGCCAGACCTGAGCAGCAGCAGTGCATCGCACAACCACGACAGGCCCAGGCCTGCGACAGGCCGGTACTGTATTCATCCAACTTGGGTGAGCACGAAGTACTTGACATGCACCGGTGCGGTAGAGTTTCGGATGGCAGCTATGACGCCGATCTCTGTTTTGCTCGCTGACATTTTGACGTTTTTGATTATGCCTAAATACAGTTTTCCCCTGCACGAATATCACAACAAAAGTAATATCCGAAAGTGCACAAGCACTGCGAAACACATAATTGCAGAACGCCTGGCTGGTAATTTAACCATTACAAGTACTAAAGGTTTGTGACGATGCACCCCACAAAGCATCTGTGGTTTATTGTAAATTGGTCAGCAGTACCGTATTGTAGTACCATGTGATCGGAATGTCCCGTGTGCAGCAATGGAGCCACAATGAATCTTGTAATGGGGTTATTTTCCTTTTCCAATACTGTTGTTATTTGCTGATAATATCATGATAAACACTAACTGTTTCTTGTTATTTTTGCGTTTCAATCATATTACTGTCATTGAAAATACATGTGATTATAGCATCACCATTAATAGGCTTCACTTTGGCTCTGCGGTACCAAACGAATTCAAACGTCTCAGACCAATGTGTTTCTTTATATGTATTTGCACCGTCCCTCCACCCACGGAGGGACGGTGGTATTTGCAACAACAACAATGTGACTGAAACACAAGTATAACCACAGTCCCCCGTATTCTATTCCGCTCTGCGTCTATGCTCCCTATATAGACGTGTGTACATCTTCTTCTCAGGTATATGTACACACGTCTATGGGGCGAATAGATGCAGAGATTAATAGACCACGGGGGACTGTGGTACAACGACAACAAATAAGTTCTCCCGTTTTCCAAACTTATTGGCAGATGACAAAGTGTCCATGAACAACAACCAGATTTCTAAGTTCCCTGTGACAATTCCTTACAGTTACTGTATACTGATCACTCCCAGCACTAGACGTTTTCATAGCCCCTTGCTGGCTGCGAAGCGTAGCCGTGTAAGGGGTCGTTGGGGACATTTTAAGGACAACTTTGCAGTAAAAGAGTCTGTCCAAGTGCATGTTACTCATCCGGCGCTCGGATGCGAATGCGTTCCCGTCGTCTGCTTGAATCAGAATATGGACGCAGAATAGACCTCTTGTGACAAAGTAATTATCTTCGTTATCATAATCTATGCGGTCCGTGTTTATGAGCGCTCCAGTACGATGACACGACCACGGAGACATGCGATGTGCAGTCGAGATCAGCGGAGTCATTACCACAGGCGCTTGGCACATTGCTGGGATAATAATCGTATTTAATATGTAGAATGTCTATATACGACTTGCTTATTCAATAAAAGAATCACCGTACGTGATATTAGTGTAGGCCTATAGGCCTATATGTTGACTGGCATTGTACCTATGGCTGCCTGGCTCAGGCCTGGCGAACGCACTGCATAATCATCAATGTTTAGAATGTCTACATGACTTAATTATTTAATAAAGAATAACGGTACGTGATATTACTGTACATGTCGACTAGCTTAACCGAGCGGCTGCAGAGCTCTGCAGGGCTTGGGCCCGTTGTCCACTGCTGCACTGACAGGAACTCTGTCTGTGCAGCAGTGGACAACGGGCCCAAGCCGGGCCCAAGCCCTGCAGAGCTCTACAGCCGCTCGGCTAAGCTAGCCGACATGTACAGTAATATCACGTACCGTTATTCTTTAATAAATAATCAAGTCATGTAGACATTCTACACATTGATGATTATGCAGTGCGTTCGCCGGGCCCGAGCCCGGCAGCCATAGGTACAATGCCAGTCAACATATAGGCCTATAGGCCTACACTAATATCACATACGGTGATTCTTTTATTGAATAAATCAAGTCGTATATAGACATTCTACATATTAAATACGATTATTATCCCAGCAATGTGCCAAGCGCCTGTGGTCATTACAGAACAGCGCGTCGAGGTCATGACCGGTAAGGCCATTGTTTTTGAGCGAAAGGTCAACTTCCATGAAAAACACCACATTCTGAGAAGCTTTGACTGTCACTGACTATCCGTAAAGTGAGCAAATCTTCAAAGTTGACCGGGAAGCGAAGTATTTCGTATTGAAGCCGAGGGAATAGTCATAACCACCACTAACTATCAGTGGTTCAGGATGGTCCTACTTAATTTGTAAATCTCAAATGTCCCATGGACCTGGTAATGTATTACCTTGAATGAAAATGATTATTGGACCAGTTTAATGCCATATTTCTACAGAATGGAGCGCTCTTCGAGTCTCGGAACACAACTCATTTCCCCTCCATGAGACCATTACACATGTTACATGTATTTACACACGACCTAAATCACAGTACCGCTACACGATGGTGACCTTTGAGGCCACGGGATTTTCTCTCGGCTGTGTCATTTTATAGCTTGAACCGATGCTTCAAGTTTTTATCGTCTCATAATTCAAGAGATCAAGCAATTGTGATATCCTTATTAAAAAGCGAAAGATGTAAACTTTATACGAAACACTTTTAGGTGCACGACACGGTGGTTTTCCTTCCTTATCTGAAGTATGCTGTTGTTGTGAAAGTTTGTACTATTTTACAGTCGAAGATAGCCTTCGTGCTTCATAATTATTGTAAGGTTAGCATCTATGGAAAGGCTTCCCCCTACAGGTCTCCTTGCTGCTGTGTCGTAGCCCCGCAACTCCCCTTGAAGATTCTTGTGTTGGGGAGGACCTCCTCCACACAAAAAATATTCAAGGGGAGTTGCATTTGCGGGGCTACGACACTGCAGCCACATGGCTCCGTGAGAGGGCAGATTATGCACGGCCAAAGTGACAGTTAATCAGTCAACACCATCGTCTTCTTTACGATGTGAGTCAGTTACCCACATGTCGTATATACTCTTTAAGCGAATGTAAGGGAACCAAAATAACTTCTAAACCATCCAAGCGGCCAAACATACTGCTGCTTGACAGGGTGGGAAGCAAATTTATTTCTGTCAGTTCCATGGAGAAAGTTCGGGGATGTCAGGAGATGACGAATAGCAACAAGGTCGTGGTTACAACAGACAGTCAATATTTGGTCCATGTCAAACACGAACGAGAGTTCACTTTCTTTTCAACAAACAGACATACTATCGATGCGTTTTTGGTTGTCAATAAAGATACTGCCAATCTTCACTGACGTCCACTCTAATTATAAGTGCATGAAAGGTACACGATTCAAAAACAACGATAAATAATTTGAATAATATATCTAAATAAGACTAACCATGTGCTGCATATTCGAAGCCGGTGGTTCGACTTGTCTGCGTAGCTCATTGTGTCTCTCAACGATTTCGTCCTGTTCATTTTTGGTGAATGGGTGTTCCTTCAAGGCGTCTCGCTGCTGACGGCCGGGCTTTCTGACCGTCGTGACCGCGAAGGATTTCTGCTCTCCGATGAAATCCGAAGCCATGCCGACGACGGAAAACAGGAACATAACCAGTACAGACCGCAGAATGCACGAGGACTCTTCCATGGTTTGTGGCCGGTGTTTGAGATCGGGGACTTGGTGAGCAAATAGCGTGACTGTTGATCTTGACAATAGGGTATGTCAAAGTTGGTTGCTCGGAACTACTTGACTCACAGTAACGTAGAGTGGAACGGAGACGGAACAAAAATACCAGTTAAAAGAGAGTCTTTTAAATACGATGGAAAGCAGACACGAACGATTAGGTGTCTCCGAAGATGTGTTCAGGGTGCCGACGGCAGACACGTGTTTTGTGTACTCACCACGCCCCCCTCCGAGGACGCGTGACGTCACGCAACCACAAAACCGCCTGGCCATTCACGACCGAAGTTTTGTCATATTCAAACTATTTTGAGTCATCAATAAGCAAAGCATGTTAAGTGTTTTGGAACACATTTCGACATATGTGGGTGAATATGTCATTTGAACCGGCTCCATATACGCATAAATGTGCGTTAAAGTCGAAAACTGAAGAAGTTGCCTTCAGCAGGAACAAACGGGGGAAGTGAGAAATTAACCCTGCGCATCAAATTACGACACTGTATGTTCAGGTCCCGAGAGGTCATCGTATTTTATGTGATGTAAATAAATCAGTAAATCGAGCCCTTCTTTACAGAGTAAAAAAAGTGAATAAGAGAAATGGGCTAATAGGATCTTCACGTAACATTTCGAGATATTCCTTTTGTGTCCGAGCTCTTCTCATCGTTTTCAGGCATAATGTCGTTGACCAGCTAATGAAGTTGCATTCACTCTTCCGGAAAATATTTTTATGCAATCATGGTAATGACTCCTGTTATGGACTTTCGCAGTTTTGTTTTGTGTTGAATGGAAGTCCACTTGGTAAAGGTAAAACGCAAGTTCACCCTGCTAAACTACAGTCAAACTCGCCGAACTCACAATACTTGTTGAAAATAATAAAAATATCGTCCCCTTTCGGTAGTTACTCAATTTGCAAACGATTGGAGTGTTTAAGCATAAACCATAATTTTTGTCACCAACATGTTTATTTAATAGTTAGTGCCCAAGGTTTGAAAAAATGGAATGATTTGTTTAATTCCGAAGAATTTTCGTCAGTTCGACTCTGACACAGTAAAGACACTCAAATGAAAAATTTGGAAGTGATTACTACGATCATGGGAAGATATTGGAATGGTAAACGTTTAGAAAAATAGAGAAAATAAATACGTGTTTTTCTAAATCTGTCCATAACGATTATATTGAAACATACTAATTTAGAAGTACCTTCGAAGCTTCACTATGAAAATGTGAACATGAGTTCGAAATTGATAGAGACCAAAGTGCTGTTTCAATATTATCATTGTCTTGTTGCTGTGTTGAAAACTGCTGGTGGGTGTTTGCTTTTTAGCACGAAGGAATGTAGTTGTTTAAGCTGGTACGACCAATGAAACATATCAAATGTTAAAGGTGCCATAAGTTCTTTCCTTGTGGCTTTATACGAATGATTGTGCAGACTGTTCAATTACACTGGACAACCTTCAGCGTAAAAAGTGGACGGTATTACTCCGTGTTAAAAAGAGGAAACTCAGTGGAACTCATATCCTATTACCCATTAGGGCGAAAGCAACCCAAGCAGCCAGTGAACTCGCCCGCTGGGAATGATTTTTCACATTCAGTGATTCCACAATCGCAACCACTGATGCCAGGAACATTATATTTGCACGCGATACTCCTTCTTACAAGGTTAAGTGGGGTCAGGCGTTTGTTTATTGCACAGGTTAGTTTCCGGGTTGCTGTTTACGCCACTTCACTGTAAACAGGTACACAAGATTGAAAACCTGTTGAAATATAACTAGTACGTAAGAGGGATTTGTCAGACCCTTTTTAAGTCCTCTCGATTGCTCGGCTATTTAAGACTTTAAAAGCATGCAAATTGTATAAACATAAAATTAATGGAGCTATTAACACGAGCTGAAAGTGAATGACTATCAAATTTTGTAACGTCTATGTAAAAGCGCGGGGCGGCGGGGATGTATCATTTACACAATACATCACGTGGACACGAGCGATTACGTCATTATTTCTTTCCCTTTGTTCCATGTGAAGTACGTTACTTGCCCAATATCAATTCTAGTCTCCTGTTCGGAATGCTCGCATTATCACTTTCAGCGTCTATACCGCAGTGTGTAATCACTTTGTGCTAATCAATTTTGTATGTGCGTAAACTATGAGCAGAAAAAACACACACTCATACAACAGCTTCAGCAATTTGCCAAAGTTAGATGCCAGAAGTCATGAGTATATGCTGCGGCAAGAATAAGAGTTGAATCGGTGGTCTAGTTTTTGTTTTTGCTTTTTTTTCTGATGAGAGCTATAGATCAGTGCATTAGTATTATTGTTCAACTTTGTGCGACATCACTCGACTGTCGTCATCACTCCCCGTTATCTTGAAACGACAAGATTAACAACAAGGGAGATGTAGCTCTACGGTAATCCTGATTGGCTGAAAGTTTGCTCGGATAATTTGCATAATCATAAACATATATACCCAGTCCCAAGTAAATTTAACGTCTGCTCAAATTATCAAGTATTTGAAATCCACTGCATTTGCGCAAAGAACATTACCAAGCTGTACAGTTACAAAGTATTCATTGACAAAAACAAGCCGGTGTAAAGAGTAGTAAAACTTCTCTTATTCATAGAGTACCGGAATGAGCGAGACGTACCAGTGGCCCGGGTTACCCTACAAGGCCATCGAGCTGACAGACTGGTGAATGGTTACGAATTTGTGTAGTTAAGAATGTATTATAGATATATTATAAAAGAAAGTTATCTTTTCAGGTTTCGTGAAATTCATTCGAGCACAGATCTGAGGGATTTTGCAGGTCGACATCACAAAAACCGAAAGAAGGAATAAGAACAACCAGCTCGAAGTCACGCCCACAGTCTTGTCTGGTGTTATCATTACAGTGCCATCATCAATTCACGTTCAATGTTAACCCCCGCGTTTCACATTACAGTGGCCCATGCTGAACAAAAGGAAAAGTCGAACGGTATAGATGCAGTCTTTTGTCAAAAATAATTTAATAATGATTCAATAAAACGTGTACCAGATGGACTATTGGTGCACTGGGAGCTAGCCGTTTCAGTCAGGCACGGTGCACGATGGGCCAGTCTAAAGTAACACGGACACACCTTTGTAAAGTGATACCACTCGCGTGTTGGTTTCCTCACACCGTAGGTTGCCATCCATTAACCCGGTACTTCGATACACGGGCGTAGAGCAGTGTACGGCATTTTGTAACGAGTCGTGCAGCCGGATCTTATAACAGGTTACCGCACCCGGACCCAGACACACGCTAATATCCCCAAGGGCCTTTTAGCAAAAGCAGACACTCACGGCATGTTGATCCCCTCTTCTGTTATTACAAAATACCGCCAGCCGTGCTCGCCGAAACGTAATCAACCTCGATTCTGTGAAAAAGTGTTGCATGAACACGTATCGTGTGCGTCTGATAATGGACGCACGGACGTGTAAAATTTTAACATCCGCCGTTTCGGAGAAAAACTGACCAACAGCTTAATCAAATATCTTTCACCCAAAAAGAATTTTCCTGTCCGATAGGTGTGCATACGCTTCTGCCGAAGTGCGGGTAAACAGTGTGCGTATTGCCTGCTACTTTACACGCTGTGATCAGACTGGTAAAAGTAATTCTAAACCTAACATCGTCAGGGCGAGGTCAGAAGTGCGAGTATAAAGTAAACCATTCCTGCCCATGTATGGAGTGTTAGGTTACAAACTACGTCAAAAACCGAATGTGACAACATAAAGACGGAAAAAATACAGTAATTTTTTTAAACGCTCTGGTTATGCTGAATGTGGTGACTTATTCGCTTTCTTGCGATGATAAACATAATTTGTAAGATCAGACATGTGCAGCAAACAATCTTCATGAATCCCTTCCTAAATTTGTTGCTCCTTTCACACTTTATCATCTAAAATGAGATACTCAGTTTCTTCTGCTTCTCTCCCAACGTATGACGAAATACAAACTTCCAACCTAGCCAACACTCATTAGGGGACGACTGCATTAACTTGCATGGTACCTGAAACCCGAGTCCTTGCCTGAGCAACTCGGGTGACAAACAGAAGACTTTTAATCCCCAAGGTGTGAATATTCCATTGTTATGTTTATCTAATACAGCTGGTGCTATTGTAGTGCCATTGTAGGAAAGGCAGGTCTGTGAAATTGATCCTCTAGGGAAGTAGGGTATTCCTAAGTTAATGGAGCCTTCCCGTTATGTAAACACCGCATGCATAATGTGTAACGTTTTGTTGAATAATAAACTATATTTAGTCCGAACTGAAAGTTTGAGGCACGACTTTCGGAGTAGGACGCCAATAAATGTATTTTACAGACAGAACTTAAGGTAGTATGCGCCTCGAAAGTGAAGGACTTAAACTTTTGCTCTCACTTTCCTCAATGAAACGTTAAACCATTATTTTACTAAATCAACAATAAAAATCGGGGGTCACAGTGCAAAGTTTAGAACTAGAGAAAGAAATTACCCAACATTTTGCGATGGTTGAAATTCAAAATGGCCGCCATCTCTGTGTAAACTACATGGGAAGAATAACATTTTGGATTTTGAAAAAAAAACTGGGTGGGGAAAATTTTCCTGTTTCCAAGAGCTTTAAAATGATCCCGACAGCTGGTAGATTACTCGGCAACGTGGGGGTTCATTTTAAAGTTCTTGGAGTAAGAAAACTTTTCACCCTCTTAGTTTTTTGGAAAATCGAAAATTTTATTTTTCTCCATAGAGTTTAACACAGGGATGGCGGCCATTTTGAATTTCAAATATCGGTGTATCTCGGTTGATTTTTTCACTGGTCCCAAAATTTGCACGGTGAGCTCGATTTTTATTCTTGATTTTGAAAGAGAATGGTTAAAAATTCCTTGGAGAAAATTTGAGCAAAAGTTTAAGTCTTTCACTTTCGAGGCCCATATTACCTTAGAAGCTTTTTCACGAAGTTTTTAAACACCAGTTAGTTTCAAAAGAAAAGTTGCCACTGAAACTGTTCATAAGCTCTTCTGCTTTGCAGCTATTAAATGAGGCCTGAATTTCATCTACCTCATTATCGGTCAGCATAACTCGTTTATGCAGTCACAGTAAAACCTTTGTGTAATATGTATACCCAAATCTGGTAATGCGCCAGTGATCACAAACAATAGCACGCTGTGGTGAGTAATATTTGTAACACAGAAAATCTCTAATTCTGTATTCATATGAGAAGGGAAAAGCAAGGGGTCCGTTTCAAAATCCAGGATCCGGGACGACGTGCATAGCTCACGTAATCCCTGTGCAATGAGCATCACATGAAATTGTATGTATGGACCTTTGAAAGAAAACTTGTCATTTCTCAGGAAACCAATCTGTAAAATTGTAACTCTCATTCTACTTACAGGATAGGCATATAAAATTGTGTTGATTTTCTACTGGCATCAGTTGAGGAAAATGAAATTACAGCAGATGAGATATTCAGTCTCAAGAATTTACAGCTCTTTGCTGGTATCTCGCCTGTGTAGCTTGTTTTGAAGTTCGGGAGTAAATGAATTTTTAACACGCTTGTTATTATGGAATCCGAAATGTCAATTGTCTCATGTAGAGTCAACATGGTGATGGCATGCTATTGGAAGTTCAATTATCGGTAATATTATGGTAATTTGTTTCTCAAACCAGGCGAACTCTGAATTTTGTCTTTGATTTTGAAAGAAACTGGTTATTCTCTTTAAGCAAAGGTTTGTCTTTTAGTCTTTTGAACACATATGACCTAATTGTAGCCAGGGCATACTGATAAAATCAATTTTTGAGGGAAAATCATTCTTTGCCATTGTTCTGAAATTCCTATAGTTTTCGGTATCTAGTGAAAGTCAAGAAAAAAAACACACACTCAAGTTGTCTCTATTTGTGCATTACTTTAATACAGAGATGTAAAGCTTTATTTGACCGTAATGTTGCATGTTATGCCACATATAACATAACACACAGAAACTATTCAGGAAATCTTTCTTATAACAAAATGGAACTTCCATGCATCGCAAGTCACATGCTAATGGGATGCCATTGTAATTTCTAGAGTTTTTCTTTTCCCTAACTTCCAAAGTATGACAATTTTTGATAATTTAATTTTTTTTGACAATCATACACACCATGGTGCTATCTCTTTGTGAATCTAGTTCTTCTGAAACAAGTCTGTGTAGGTATCCCTGGTGGGAGTGTTGCTTTTTAACCCTCTGAGTGCTGTAATTTTTCCAACCAAAATTTTTATTAAAATGCAGCAATATTTTACCGAATTTTTAAAATTATTCTATAATTTTTAGATAGTTTTGCACTATATGGACAACACATTTCATTGGCTAAAGTTCTTTATCAAAATTTTGGCAAAATTCTGAAAAAAATTGACTACAGTATGTTTTATAAAGGTGACAAAAATTGACTTAGGCGTTCAAAGGGTTAAAGCTGGTCAACGCTGCCCTAGTGGTTCAAGACTCACAAAGATGGCAGATACAATTCATGAGTTACTGTTCTTACATGTGGAAATAAAGTCTGTTTCACATGATATCATGGAAAGTGGCAACTTGCCAGTGTTTTAGACACCTAGGTCTAAATAAACCAAAACTGGTTTTACCTTTTCACCACCATGGTTTGGTCCATTCCTATTGTTCACTATGGCAAAGTTGGACCTCTAGAAGGGGAAATGGGGTGAAAGTGCTGACTCCCTGTTTGTCCTGCAGCAAGACACTGCCACAACAGGGAGGTCTAATACTGATGACATTTCCAAACTCATTCGGTCAGTTCTGGGATTTCAAGAAACTTTTCTGTTTCAACCTCATACCAGATACATGTACTATGTACAAATTCTCTTCTGCTGCAGAGAATTTTCTTGAGTCAGTATTGAATCAATTTAGATCACAAGGAACACTGACTGTCAACCCATGTCACTGTATTTGGGACACAACCATTCAATGAGGTCATACCAACTTTGGCTGTGAGACATTTCCTGAAAGACTTACCCTCTTTAAAAGCCTAGTGTGTACTCACATTACAATGGGATTAATTTCATTTTCAAACTATCAACCGCTACTCCACTGTTTTCAACGACTAGCTTCTTATTTCACACAGACAGAGAAAATTATGACCAATATTTTGTGGCAGTAATAGCAGCCATGCTGTAGTCATGTCCGGGGATGGAAAATTGAAATCTATAAATTGTAATAATTTCACTGAAAACTACTATTGGACCGAAACTCATATATCATATAATTCAGCATAAAGATTATATTTTCTTACACACATTTTTTCATATCCTATCAGACAGTAAGCTCTTGTTTCATAGTGTGACCATTTCACACAAGCACCATCATGACAAGCAAATTAAACGAAACAAAAAAGTCTACAATGGACCAGATTGGTTCCTGCTGATCAAGGGAAGAGGGCGCCCTCAATGTCACTATCAAATTTTCCATGACGAGGGCGCCCTCAACGCCACATTGATGTCAGGGTTTTCTCCATGGCAATTTCCTTGAATTCATTAGTGTCCTGTAGGTTATGTCAGCAGTCTGATCCGTAGATTTCAGAAAGTCTAAAACACAGACTTTAATCATGAGGTTATTTGCGTATTTTTCTGCCAATGGGTGCCTGGATGGTGCTCAAGCTGATGGTTGGGGTACCAGAAATGCTCTGCCTTGCCTCTTGAATCTTCACATACGGCAGTAGCTGGTTCTTCTTAATCATTTGTAATGCTAGTGGTGTATTTCCTATACAATAGACCATAAAAACAGTGTTGAGTATTCATTGATATGCAAGCTTCCTGCTCTCAGTTCTATTGTTCTAGTCACTTCCACATTATGAGAACTACTGTACTTGGTTCAGTTTTACATTTAATTCCATCAGTTGTACACTATTTTGTGATGCTGTCATAATTTTGTCATAATATCCTAATTGTGTACATCATTTAGGCTTTTCCTTTCTGTAAAATTTTCATTTTGATGTGAAGTAGCTTGTAATCTACCCTCCCCTTTTTGATGGGAAAAAAGACATGATGACAAAACAATTCCCGTAACATTTTAAGTAAAGAAGAATGTTACAAATTAAATCCAAACCAATGTTTGGAAAAATATGTGCATCATTGTGATAAAATTTATAGAAACAAATGGAACAAACTGGAGATAACAGACATAGGTTTTTTTGACATAGATACTACAATATCTGAAACTATAGATGTATTCTTAAAGTATGTTCGCTCTGTTTATAAAAGTTTCTTATTCTACACCTAAAATTATGTTGAAATGTCCTGTGTTTAAGGTAGAATGCACCATAAGACTCATTACCTTTTACAATACATTGTTCGTCTACCACTTAGAGGCTCATTTTGAAGCTCATGGAGTAACTTAGCATTGTCATCAGTTTATTTTTGTGAAATTCAGAAATTTTAATTTTCCCCGATAAAGTTAAGGCAGGGATGGTGACCGCTTTGAAAATATTGGGTAATTCCTTTCTTTAGTCTGAAATTCTGCAACGGGGACCCTTGATTTTTATTTTTGATATCAAAAGAGAATGGCTTTTAAGTTCTCTTACGAAAAGTTTGGGCAAAAGCCTGTCTTTCAATTTAGAGGTGCAACTGTCACAGTTGACATTAATGTCGACTCTGTTTTTGTCTGCAGTAGTATTCATTTGTGAACAAAAATTCTGCATACTGTGGACAAATTGTCATGGTGTTTGCAATGCTAATACTTCGTATCTCAACAAACATTAGGAAGGAGAAGTAAAATGTACTCTGTGACAACATTATGACAAATTACACCAATAGCTCCTTCAAGACTGTACAGAGAAGTTGGTATACACACTACCCTCTGACATGGAATCAAAAACTTCTGGCAATTATTTCAGATTTTTACGTTTTACAGACTAGACAGGAGAGTGACACTTTGTGTCTTGGATTGACAAATTGACCAACTTTTATTTTCATGACCACCCAGTGACTGCAGTAATCTTCTGCAAACATTAGAAACCAATTTGCCAAATCTCCCCGGATCCAAAGTCACACCATAAAATCACCATGAAACCAACAGGGACTGTGCAAAAGTTTTGCAGTGACAGAGATTTTGAGGGGTTTTGGTTTAACCCTTTCACCCCCAGTTCCCTGTATACAGGTCCAACTTTACCATAGAAAACAATGGATTTGGGACAAACCACGGTGGTGAAAGGGTTAATCCAGAGCTGTGTATCTTACCATTTTGAAGCTCCAGGTAGACTCCTAGTAAGAGTGCTTGCTGCGGGATTTCACTTGCTGGTATCAACAAACACGCCTGTCAGAACAAATTAATGAAATAGTGGTGATATTATAACAATGTATACTACTCCTACTCCTTTAACCGCAATGGTTTGGCCCCTAGTTCTTTGTTTTTAAAAGATAAACTTGGACCTCTGCACTGGAAAAAGGGGTGAAATGTTCCACAAAAAGGGCCACGATCTTTAACAATTGAATAAGACCTTAGAGACACCTGAGTGCTCTATTTTGCAATTGTAAATAATGGTTAGTATTAGCGTCAATCCAAAGACAGGTGTATCAAAACACTGTTCAGGTAAACAGGGAATCTACCACAACCTGTCTTGAAAACAGGCGAATGATACTCATTGTCCTCTTACTCAATATCTCTTGGCATCATTTCAAAATTTCCCCTAAGTTTGTTTGCAAGCCCCACCAATACATGTAGAATGTGAACATTTCATTGGATGAAATTTTCAAGAATCAGAGACCTGTCTCGATTGAGTACTGGTGCATCAACTTGGCTTAGAGACCACACAGTGATCATACTGAAACGGCAAGCATTTTACTAGCACGGTGAGACCCTACCTGGTGCAGACACCTCCTGGCTTTCTCACTCTCGCTGCGTAAGCAGTGTGCGCTGGCCAGGTTGAAGAGCAGTGTGGCTTTGGCATACTGTATGGAAGATGGGAAGTACCTGGTGACCACCACCGGGGTCTCTGACATGTCACTGCCGGACTCACCGCCGGCAAGGTCATTGCCACTTTTGTCAATACCTGCAAATAATAATAAGCAAGTCAAGGTGGGTGGTCTTTACTTTTATCACTGTACACTTCAAACACGCAAATCAAGGTTGCCAATCGCTTCGTTTGTGAATACCTGTGATATTCAAGGTTAGTGATTTGCCACTGTTATCAACACATGCCAGTAGTATTCTAATACTATAGCTGTTGCTGGTTGCCATTTTTCTTCGATATCCACTATGTCACATCAATGTCCACATTTGTTAATACCTGAAAACATTCCAGTCAAGAATGTGTGGATATTTGCAGCTATAAAACAAGAGAATTACCCCAAGACATGAAGATAGAACTTACACACTATGATTTTATTTGTCTCTAGATGTTTGCTGCTGTATCAAGGTAAGATTATATAAAAACAAAACAAAAGTCCCCAATCAATTTACTAAAGCTTCAATGCCTTAACAAAATATAAGACATGTAATTTTCATAGTTACTTTATTTAAGGTAGCCTGCTAATAGAGTTCCAACCATGACCCAATCAACCCTGACACAATCTGTCTTTGACACAATCCTTTTGTTTTCCAAGACTCAGCTGAATCAAGACAGAGGGCCAAGGGGAGGGAATAAATAAGACAATGTATCAGATACAACCACATTGTACTCAATGGTTGGATCTACACACAGAACTCCAAAAAATTCATTTTCAAATGAACATTAGACAGAGACTCACTTGAATCTGATGATCCTGGATAGGTTACGGAGACATCCATGACGTTGTCTGGAGAGAGGTGAACCACAGCATCAGCTATCTTGTCCAATGACACCAGCGCTTCAGCGGCATACATGTGTCCTAGAAATCTAAAAGACACATAACAACAGTTACAGATGTTTTCCACAGACAGATTACATGAGGAAATCAAGTCAATAGTTTAGGAAACTGGATATACTCTTCCTATATATAGCATCAGTACAGTCTGGTAAAGATAATGGGAACAAAGAGATCACATACAAAAAGAGACACATTTTACCTAGTTAATCAAATGTTTTCATCTTTAGCTGAACACCAGGCAAACTGATCGGCTCTTTACTGATTTTGGCTGATCATGTTCCCATCAAAATTTGTCATCTCAATGAGGGGGAACACCCTCCATACGATGAATGTCCCTCTTTCCCCTGATAATGGCCTACAACTGACACCTCCTAACCTATTTGAACATTATTTTAAACACCCTGGGGAGTATTCTTACTTGTGAGATCCGGAGAGTTTAGGCTGCTTGAGTAGATTGAGGGAATGCTCCAAAGCACCAACGTTGTCACCCAGACCAAGGCAGACGTATGCACTGTTAGCCATCACAGAACACCTCAGGCTCTCTACTTCATGTGGTTTCAATGGCGCTCCTGGGGGTGCTAATTCTCCAGCTGGTATATTTAACTTACTGTGAATAATAGAAAAGTGGTTTCTTGGTGAGAATTTACAGCAAATGACATTATATCATACCTAACACTAAAATCTACACATCTAGAAAGGTAATGTGTCAATTGTGCCATTGCCGATAAAAAATTGCCACTGACATAAACAGGGCCCCTTGTGATCATGTAATTTTTCAGTCACTCAGCATTGTCATGGAATTTAGTTGTATGCTGTTTGTTTTATAAACAAGAGTTAAAGTTATAGACACAAAAAATTGCACATTTTTCATGAACTCATGTCTGCATGATCAACAGCACTAATGATCATGTGACCTGTAATGAGCCAACAGAGAAGATTTGTGTCTATTTGCGTATGTAACATTGAGAGCTACATTGTAGCGATGGATAGGCAGTCTCATATCTCAGAAATTACGGTACCAGCTTCCTGAGTATTAATTTCAAGGAATTGTTTAAAACACCCAAAAATTTCAATTGAAAGATTATTCATCCTAAAATAAGAAGTATGTGCTGGAAATATCTGGTTCAAATCTGAGAGATGTGTATACATAGAATGTTAAGACTACAACTGGTTGGTAAAATTATATGTCATATCCAAAGATTAGCCATTACTTATGTAGAACACAGATTACACTGAATGCGTTGTAAGAACCAATTTTTTTCCATTCCTAAACACTTCATGCTGACAATTTCAAAGGACAACTCATAAATATTGTACATCAAGATGAAACAAAAGATTATTACAAAAAAACAGAACATTTCAAGAAACACCAACTGTGTTTCGCAAAGCACTGTCCTCTTACCTTGTTTCAGCTGCTGGTGTTTGCTCTGACTCACTGCTAGTTCTGGTGGAAGTCCCCGGGGCAGGGGTCGATGACGAGTGCTCCTGCTCTGACAGCAGGGACAATGCATTGCGCAGACACACTGATGCAAAATCCAGGGTGGCCACTGGCATGGCTGCTGATTGGCCCTCAGAGCTGAAACATTTGAACAACAGGGTAAAATGTTATCGTACAAATCTCTGTCTGAGGTTTCATAGTTTTGCAAAATGATTATGACTGCAGGTATGTGACTCATATACCTCTATAAGTAATATACTCAAACTGAAGACCTTTCTTTGGAATGGAGAGAGTTTCTGTATAAAAACTCTCTAGAGCAAGACATATGTACTCATGCAACAAAATATCTGAATGTCAAGACAGTACCCCCTTGGACAGTGATGTATATTTCCCTCTCAAGAGATCTTAACTTAAACACAGAAAGCAATATTACTGGGCTTAACGATCACTGTAGAAGGGTTAAAACATAGGGCCGAAGTCCCTGAAGCTACTATAGACATGGATACAAAATTAATTATTTCCTGACTGTATGAAATTATCTCACTAAGGTCATCCTAGGGACCTGTAAACCAAATATTAAAGCTGTCTGACCAGGGGTTTTGAAAAAACAAGCGACTCAACAGTTGACAGAGCTCTGCTGTGTTATGTAGAGAATAACCTTTTGTGACACATGTATTGATGAAGAAGGTGGATATCTTTGATAGCTCATTTCAGGATGGCCTGACCAGAAATGGGAAAAAAAATTCCGTAAAAATACAGATTTGCATATTTCATCACAATTTTAACAAATCTAAGTTGGGTTATCCCTAGGGACCTGTATACAAAATAACAAAGCTGTCTGACCAGTGGTTATGAAGAAGAAGATTTTTTACCAAAAACGCCTTTTTTGGTGCTAATTTGCATATTTTCAACAATATCAAAAATTAATAA
>LD348253.1:106284-120763 GCA_001465055.1 Ptychodera flava
ATGCTTGTGTGTCCCCTGCGTACTACTGCGACCTTTGTTTTGAAATGAAAACGAGGCTATTTTTCTGAGGGCGCTGTTCAAATTACACCCCCAGCATTCAGACTGTATATACATGTATGTTGAAAAATATGTTTTGGGGCAAAAATACTATGCTTAAAGTGACAGCGTAACCCATAGCAGCATACACTGAATCGTATACATGAAGCACATAACACATATTCCTGTACTGATTGCCATAGCTCTGATGTAATATTTTATCGGAAGAATATCTCATAAAGACTAGTTTTATGATAGTTGTTCATAATTTTCAGTCCATGATCCGTTGATGTGTTTGTTGGTGTCCTGTCAACTCTTGCACTAAGATTTTCTGAAAATTGGCGTGAAAAAAGCATCCATGGTCTGAAATGTGTCAAAATCGCCACCATGAGAGGCGATATGAAAGCCCTAATTATTTAGAGAACATATAAGACATGAACTTCTATACCTATGGTATGAGGCCAGAAAATTGGAGGTATTAAACATACGGCATTCAACTTGAGGCTAAGAATGTTGTGTTGTAACTACATGGTGAAAAATGGATATTAAGAGGAGAAATTACTAAACATTATGAAATATAAACGCCAGTGTTTTAATTAACATTAAAGGTATACTGTCACCTGTTCCAATTTTGCCACAGTTACCATGGAAAGAGAAAATCTAACCAATCACAGATTTTAAGCGGGTGGCCGCATTTTAAAAACAGCGCCCTCACATAGGTATTTTGAATACCAAGGAACGCCCCTTTGACCATATATGGGCAATATTTAGATTACAGGTGACTGTATACCTTTAAAAGTGATATGAAACTTGGAGAACATTTTTACAGTGGTTGTTACACTTATCATTCCATCACACGCAGTCAGGAATAATCGGATCTGATGCTGGTGAAGCCTACGCTGTAGTGTCATCCTCATACTCATTTTCGTGTGACCTCTGAGGAGAAGGAGGATGACGCCAACTTTACGCTCGTGGGAAAATAAACAGAGCTTCTGTGCTTTGCTCTCAGTGAAGAAGTCAGATTGACACCTGGTCTAGGACGTCATCTGGTCTTCATGGGTCGGATCTTTATGCTCAGACCTAGCTGCAATATTGTAGCGCTACGGTGACGCAGTCCGTGATTTTTGGTTTTTGCGACTTCACTCACCAGTAGTGCTACAATGCCGATGGCGCTGGGGAGTATAAAATATAAGCACATCCAACTGGACCAGGCGTGTTGATGTGAAATGCTACATATTTACTGCATTTGGTCATACCCATTTATCACTACTGAAGACTAAACACTATACTTCACTAACCTTGTCGTTTATGGGGTTTCTTTGGAATTTGTTCAAACACGTCGATCGCTTTCCGAAAACATTTTGGGAGCGGCCATTAACAACTTCCTGTAATGGCGGCTCCCAGAAACACGGATGCCCCACGCTTAATGTTTATGGAACGCGATCGACGTGTTTGAACAAATTCCAAACCCTATAAACGATAAGGTTAAGTGTAGTACAGTGTTGAGTCTTCAGTAGTGATAAATCGGTACGACAAAATGCAGTAAATACGTAGCATTTCACATCAACACGCCTAGTCCAGTGGGATGCGCTTATTTTATACTCTCCAGGGCCATTGGCATTGTAGCGCTACTGGTGAGTGAAGTCGCAAAAACCGAAATTCACTGCCCGCCTCACAGTAGCGCTACAATTTTGCAGCTAGATTAGACCATGCATCTCTCTACCTTTTTCCCAAAAGAATTGTGAGTTGGCTCACGGTCGGTCATTTGTTGGGGTTGAAGGATCGTGGTTGAATATTTATTTTCATCTGGCTTACCTGATAACAAATTTGGACCAGTGCCTGTTTGAATTCATCAGTTTTTGTGCAGCCAGTCCGGTAGTATGCAGCAACAGCCTGATTATGGGTTACCTTGAAGTCAATGGGTCGAAGACTTGCCAAATGTAGGAGCTTTGATAAAGAGTGATCATACTGTCCGGATTCAAAGTCGCCCAGACATTCCTGTGCCAAACCTTTCTCTTCCTCTGAGATTGCTGGCACGGGAGACGCCGCAGGGGACACAGGTTTGTTTTCCCAGTCTTTGCTGTCACCGATTTCTGTCATTTTCCCTTTGATTACGAGAGACTTTAGTCATAAATTAATTATGTATAATATCGCAATTTTAATTCTGAAGACCTGATGAAGTGTATGTCGGAATGCCAAAGTGTTGTTGCATGGACTTGCCTCTGGAGAAATGAAACCACTGGCGGTGACTGTGAAGGTTTATTGTTCGTCTGAAGTTCTTCAGTATTACTCGTGTGTTTTTGTTGTCGTAACTTTCACATCATATTTACCTCTACCCAGGAGGACGATGGGTTACCTGCACAATCACTCCACATGGAACCCATGAGACGAAGGTTTCCGCTCGGTGCTGGCTGGCCGAGTTGCCGACGGTGATCTCCAAACAAAGTACGTCTTGTCAAAAATTTCCAACAAGCATGTGCAAATTACCGCCACAGACCGTGTGTTTCATACAGTATATGACAAATGACTACGACAAATGACCATTTGGAAGAAACAAGAACTTATAACTCGTGCGGTATCGTTCCGAACTGTCGACCACGGCCTACTTTGCCGCCATGATGGTTGATCAAATTGCGCATGGACAGCTTCGTCTTACCCAGAATGCACTCCGGTTTTCAAACTTTTGCGCGGCCGGCTCTAGTAGAGGATCCCGGCTCCTTGTCGGGTTCCCTGCGAAGCCAGCGGTAGAAATGGGGCAGGGGACCCGGGCTGGACACCAGACTATCCCACTCCTTGTGTTTGTATTCCTTGTGTGTATTTGTTTTATTTGCTACGTATCATTTGCTCGATACATAAATAAAGGATAGAGAAAGTATTTTCTGCAGTTTCTATCTGTTCAGAGGGGGCTGTCCCTATCTTGTATGGAAAATTTTGAGAAATTGATGTGTGTAATCGTGCAGCAGTCTGGCGCAATCTGAGAGGTGTTTTAGATTTTTTTTCACTAAGTAAAATCGTTAGAACATCCCAAGGGGGAGAGCACGAGAGGGGGTCCCCCTCTCGTATGAAAAAAAATGAGAAATAGATGTGTGTAATGGTGCAATCTGAGGGATGTTTTAATTTATTTTGCACTTGGCAAAGTTGTTTGAAAATGACATTTAACACAGATATTTTTGTTACATTTTTTGCACGATCAGTGTGTGAGTCACAATATTCAACAACTAAACAATGACTACATTTTGTAAAAAAACAGTTCTCAGTTTGCCAGAGATTGAAAACCAAAGAATATGCAGAAATGGAAAATATGTGACCTTCTTAATGTCAAAATGGTTACTGAACTGAAGTCAATTAAAATATACCGTGACGTTTCTGTTATAATAAATGATGAATTCACAACAGTTCAGTTTTGTCCTAGATCCTCTTAAAATTTCGAGAAATTGATGTGTACAATGGTGCAATCTGGTGCAATCTGAGAGGTGTTTTCAATTTGTCTTTACTAGTAAAACTGTTAGAACATCCAAAGGGAAGAGCACGAGAGATGGGTAACCTCCTCTTCTTCCTTTCCACATTTTGAGCAACCCCCTCGAAGTTTTCAATTTTTGAGCGACCCCCCTCACATTCCTCCGAGGCCGTAAATAATGACGGCTCCCTTAACATGCGCCCCCGGGTGCACCAATCTCTTTAGCACACTTCATGGGAGTTGCGGGTATGTTTTGGCTGAGGTCAGGTTTATAGCATTTCGGGAGAGATTTGAAAACAATCAATATCTACATAACGCGGTTCGGATGATACCTTTGTAAGCAACCGCTATGGAGCTGCTAAGCACGATTAAGCCGATGTCTCACAACGTGTTCTTCTCCCGGGAAAAACAATTACCCTATCGATTTATGGTCAACCTGTCTTTGTGCATATTTGATCGATCTGCCAATTCCTGACTCAACCATTCCCGCAACAGGTGTGAACGGGATATGGTAGCCGTAGAGCTATAGGGATGACTGCTGAATTTTTAAAAAAAAATGTCAAATTTCATGATTTCTGGAATGTCTGATTGGCAGACTGCAGCAAAAATTTGATAAACAAAAGGATCATGAGATTATTCGGTATCTTCATTCACTTTTATACCCGACATACACAAGCTTTGCTATGCTTTTTGTGCGGAAACAACTTCCCCTCTGAGAGTAGATGCTATCAACATCGTTAAAGTTACAGATATCGGGTCAATAGTGCAGCCCAGAGCACCTGGCGGTTTGTTGATCTCCAGGTACTAAACCTTCGTATCTCAGGTGAGCTGAACAGTGTACACGAATGAAGGAGTTGCGGACCTGATGCTTTACTGCTATGGACGAAATACAGCACCGAGCATCTACTTTCAACTATTATGGGTGCACGAAAAAGGTAAAAACCACAATCAGACTCAGTTCTCTGTCATAGTAATTAGTGCATCAGGATTTATAAATATTTCAGGCATTCTGAGGACATGATCGCAGATTCTGTTTTTCCCCACACAGGTACAACGCATTTGATGTAATGAAACTATTTACGTGCTTAACAACTTATCTCGGTTTAATATTGAGCCGATCTTTTTGAGTTTGGGGATTGGCCGAGCGGGTTTTGTCTGTGGCTTCTCCGCTAGGTGACTGGGTACCGTACGTTGTGAGTTCGAATCCGATTGAAACCACCGTATTTGCATTGACACATCGAAGAGTGATAAAAACAGTTATAGTAAATCATGAATATCCAGATAATACCTTGTTTGGCGGGGTTTACACAAGGCAGCCGACAATCATAAACTTGCACTTTGGTGTTGTATCAAGATTTACACGGCCCCCAAAATATAAATACTTTCCCTAATTAATCACATTAATGCATGATACGAGATCTTAGGTGACGGTCGCGCATTTACTACACTACAACTAATACTATAGGTCTGGGTAAGATCGCCCTGAACACTCACTGAACGGTAAAACATTCAAACCATTCGCAGGACTGTGTGACTATATAATTAATGTCTTACCACTCACTGCAATGTAAGCTTAGCATAGAGAATCCGATGTGTGATATAATCAACAGTATATCAGGTATATGCAAGATTTAAAGTGAAATCACTCCTCAATGTAAAGACGCCAAGATATCTTGTGATACTTGATGCAAACAGGTCTGCTGTCTAATTGCGTTACTTCCAGTAAATGCATTTCAAAACCTTCTTAAATGTGAGTTTTTTCTGTACACAACGGCATAATAAACCACGGTACCATGGCAGTCATGTTGAGATGATGAGACCGTCCGCAACGTACACAATGCTCTTGCATACATATGCTCCCAGAAGACATTTACAACCAAGACTTTTAGAACTTAAGTGTTCACATCACACTTGACCATCAGACTGAAATGTGAATGTAATATCAGTAACTTTAATTTGTAACTTTTGATAATAGATCAGGTAATGAACATTTCTTGCTCCCAAAAATAAAAATAAAATTAAGAATTAGTCTTCGTTAACAAATGAATTTTAATCCGGACTAACATTAAGTTGCTAACGACTGTAGGAAAAGAACAAGAAACTGCATCTCATAAACGGAACAGCAAACCGGAAAATATATCAGAAGTACTGGTTACAGCGTTTCGTCCACTTTCGAGGATAGTACAGCTAAAGCAATGACTTGGTTATACAGTGATGATGGGAACGGTCCCCGCTGTTTTGAAGCTTAGATTATTATATATTGACATGCACTGTGCCTCTTGCAAGTTCACAATGAATCGAGGCGGATCTTTTCGTGAATTCATATACGAGCCTGTAAACCCATGTTCAATTAGGACCTATGTTACAGAATTGTATATTTCGACCTTTCTGCTCGAGTCATACTTTGTCGTAGACTGGCCTATAGTCGCTTGGCTTTTCTCCATGCGTACGCTACCTGGCAAAAGGTTCACTATACGATCTAGTACACAAAAGTCTGTCAGGGTATAGAGCTTTACTGTTTTGATATATATGCCCACAGACATGGAGCAAGTCTAACTGTATCGGTCAAACGACATCTAATTGCTGCAAGAACGTAAACTTTTAATTATTGAACACGACATGATAATTGAAAAGTGTCGAGTAAAAACAGGCGACATCATTGTGCAAGAACAAGGAAGTCGAATCATTAATTCAAAAGTCGCCCTGGAAGAATTTCATAAATCACTTTAAAAGGTAAAATTTGGCATGTCCGAGACAATGTTTGTGGCATGAGTATGCATTGATGTTGAATTATTCAAAACGAGACTTCCGTTTTAATTCGCATAAAAGTACATTAATGGATTAGAAAGTTACTTTCGTTATGTATTCTTAACATCAGTGTGAGCAGCTGGACGGATACATACATTTGTGTGTGCGTGTATTTACGTCTGCTGTAGCCATGGTGACGACGCTACCGTACTCATTTCGTCGATCTAGACTAGCTGCGCAAGCCTTTTTTTCGCCTTCGCTTGTAAAATGAAACATAAAACTGACGATGCGCTTCATCGGCACGGCAGAAAATGTATAAAATTGTAGAATTGCATATGCACTGTGAAGTTTTGAAGAGTGAACTCGCAATAAGTCGGCATCTTGCCGCGCTTCAGAATTACCATCCATGAAGACATTAAATTCCCGTATTTTGTAGTTGGATCTTTGGACCTCACAAAAATGTGTAGCTTATAGAAGACCTTGGATGAGAAACAAACCTATAATTTTAGGGGGCTTGTGATGGACGACCGTGCGGTTCGTCACCTCGAGAAAGTACCTCGGTCACTATTGACGTACGTTTAATTACTGAGACGTATCGAAAAACTTGAAGTTAGCTTACACTTGTCCATGACTTTAAAAAACTCATATACAGCATCGATTAATTTAAAATCGCTGGAAAGTCAATAAACCAGGAAAGAGTCGCTTGAACCGCATGAAAGATGGGAGAAGTAAGCATTCTGTTCTACATATGGAATTACAGTGTATAAATTGCACAACATTAATGCTAGTGGACGAACCTTTCGTGATAGATTTAATGACTTTGTAAAGGATGATAGTGGTAACAACGACGATGAACCACAGAGTACCATGGCAAATTGCATGGAATGATCTTAAAAATGATAATGTTCATCTTTTATTCGTGTAGAAGCTAATCGATAAGTTCATTCTGAAATGACTATTCTCTTCCATTGATCGTCTCTACACAGCATTCGAAGGCTCTCCTGTATGACCGTCTGTTCCGTGAAAGTGACGGCTACGAATCGAAACGTCACCGGGATGACAGGATGTCTACATTCAAGCTGGATGTTGGCGCCGAGGTGAGAGAGAGAGAGAGAGAGAGAGAGAGAGAGAGAGAGAGAGAGAGAACATATATTAGACGGATGTAGGAAAACAGGCTAAATAAAGGATGCGGGGAAAAAAAGAGGACAGACCAAAACGAATTTTTTGAAACATCCCCAAGTATGAGTTGTAAAGTAAAATAGCGATTGTTGTTCGCTAGGGTCGGGAAAGTAGGCTGGCCATTTGCTACTGCTGCTAGCGATTGCGTCTTGGCAGACCTCCGTTGGTTCATCGGAAATTTTCGTCTGTCTGCAGTTTTCACAACACAAAAAGAGAATTTCTGCACGACAAGCTTAAAGATTAGTTAGTGCTGATATCTCGCAAAAAATCCAAAAGTGCAAGAGGAAAGTCTCAAAAATGCAAAACTTTAACAGTTACCCACTTTATTTCTCGTCATCGTTCTGTCAACAGGAAAAGGAGAGAACGATACCAGTGCGATCGAATTCATATTTCGGAAAGTACATAGAAACATCACTTGTGCGCGACACGGCTGAGAAGAAACACAAGAGAGAAGCCGTCATAGCCGACATGGACTTCTATAGGGCCAATGGCGCCAACATCCCATTTGGAGGGAAACTGCAATAAATATCGACAAATCACACAAAAATATCTAACATATTTTACACTGCCATATTTGCAAATGGGCGTCTCATGTTGCGCTTGTCTTGTATATCATTGTTGACATTCGCGATGTGGTTTTTTTCACTTTTGAACAGGAGTTCACTGACATTACTCTTACGAATATTTGAAGGTCAATAGCTGTATGTTTCAATAATATTTACACAAATATTGTTTTTGTTCTGTAAAACAATTACATTTTTTCTTCTTGTTCTTCACATTACAGTGGAAAGTATTATCAGCCATGCTAGCATAACGTATTGTGTGCAGTACGTAGTCTTGTTCTTGTCAAATGAATGCAGGTTGTCTGGACTGAGATAGTGTTTTACATTGGACATTGCACATTTATACAGATTGTGTTGATAAGTTGAACGACAAGCATTTCGAAACTTTCTTTTAAAAGCACAACAGAATTACTAGTGATGGTAATACCTAGAAAATCACAGCTATTAGATAACGGTGTTAATTTGCATAATTGACACAACTTCAGTGAATCAAACGTCACACCATCGGGATAATGCAACACTCCATATCACAACACCACGTTGGGTGTCAGAAAAATTTGGGAAGAAAATGAACAAATATTATGAATCTGGTCTATTTGTGCAAATGTAAGACGAAGGGAATCGTTGTTTTCCTTTCCAAAAATGCCTAAGAGTCGAATATTATATCTTGGAGGGGATGGACACATATGCGGTAAATCTGCAGAGCAAAAACTGCTACAAAATGCTTTCTGCAAACATGATAATTTTTCAGTTCACGTCGCTGTAAAAACTAGTCATTCTATAGCAAAAGTATTTATCCTTTGCTGATCCCCCAAAAAATATCAACAACTGGAATGTAAAAAAGTTGGATAGCAACTCTCTACCTATTCCCGGATCCCAAGATTTAATGTTACATTCATTTGTCTTGAAACATTTTTCAGCATTTAAAAGCAACCGCTTTCTATGAAAAATAATTGGTAGAGTTCAATTTAGTCTGAATGATGGTTTTAATGTACATTTGAGAGTTTAGTAGCGAATCATTAGCATCAACAACTATAACATCGGTAGCTAACATCCAACACCATGCTGTGCGCCCTCAACGGTGAATATTGGAACATCGCTGTAGGAGCACCTTCTGAATTACGACATTTACGTAATCTTATTGTTCTGCTATGTACATGTAGACATATCACATAAGATAACCATGTTTATAGATTTTTAAGAATATCGAGACCAAGAACTATGACAGTTATCCTCATCTACTGCAACTAGACCTTGCTGTCAAAACACCTGTTTGCATGGGCCAGAACACTTTCACAACTGTAATATAAGTTCTCTAACATAAGAAATCGCATTGTGGTATGTGTAAACCGGAGCACTTCGATTCAGAAATAGACTCTGATATAAAGAATGAAAGATGGCCTTGATAGCATGATGATTCCAATTGGTATAGGTTGTAGGAAGTAATCTGAATTACAAATTCAGTGTTAAACTCTGATGTAATCACTGTTTCTGATATGCTACATTTAAGTTGTTATACTGTGCCTAATAGTTGAATAAAATGTCAGCGATACCTATGTCTGAATAGTTGGAGTCAGCCTTGATTTGACGGCTTAGCTATTTTTTCTGGCTCTAAAACTTCTTGTATAACTGCACTATACTATTTGTGGAAGTTTTACTTTGCAATTGGCAATAAAAAGAAGATTTTTGTTTGAGCATATGCTAAATTCAACCAGTGAACCATGTCATCCCTCAGGAAACAGATATTTCGACATGTTTATCAGTTTTACAAGAAAAACGTAAAATAAAAAAGCGCGTGCTTGTATTACACAAGCTAGATGTGTACCCTTTTAAGCATGTACTAAACAAACTATGGTTGAACTTTGCAGACTATGAGTCTCAAGACTTCTCCTGGTTTTATTGCCCAATGAAAACTCTTCATCTTGGTCACATGTTGGTAGGTTATACCTTGCGAATACTTCTTTGGATGAGTATCTGAACTCATAGCAAAGAATCACTCGGTAAAAGAATTGTACTGGAGGAATGGGTATGTAACATCAATTGGTGTTTTCCCTGCTGTGAGTGTTGTAAATAAAATCAGTCCTCATTTACTAGTCTGACTAGTGTATATGGTACAGAATTGATGTACAGGGTCTGGGACTCTGATTTACAAATACATTTAATAATGTCTGGTCAATAAATAATTGCTAACTGCACACAAAGCCAGCATACATCTAAAAAGTTTTAACTTTCCAAGTCCCAGTGGTTCCCTATGCAGTTGGTGAGTGATTCCTATCTCTACTCTACACTGATAAGCCTGATCTGAAGGATTGGCTAAGACAGACTCCAAGTAAAGTCAAAGCAATACAAAAGCACTGGCAGTGTGCACACCAGCTTGCAAAGCGTACCTACACTAATCTAAACAGTAGAGCCAAGTTGAGTAGCAAACAAGAGCTTCTAATTGAGAACATCAAGTGGTATTTATTCTTTCCACTGGCAATGAAACAAAGACACACTGTAACGGTGTTTAGGAAAAATACTGAAGGCTGCATGATGTAAGGGCAATGTGATTGTTCCTTTGCAGGAACTAGATGTATACGACAGGTTAGGTCAAAAGAAGCATACACAAAGAACATTAATTTTAAATCCTTTATTAACTTTATGCACATCAATGAGTGTGACCAAAATTACTGGCAGCAAAGTTCAATGTAAAATGCTTAGGTATTACAACTGTAAAATTAGAATCAGTAAATACACTGTTGATAGCCCAAAGTGTTTCACATCCCAAGTTTTCAAATTTTATTTTTCCAAACTCCCTCACGGCCCTGTCATCACTACCTCAAAGCAGTGGATTCATAGATGGTGGTGCTTTTTCACTTTGGTACAGAGCACCCTCATTCATTCGTCTGACTTTCAACATCTTTCCCTACACATTTGACTGAAAATAATGATACAACATCAAAACCTCAAAATTGTTGCCATATGTGAAAGAGATCTGCGGTTGAGCTTGCATTACAGATACTGAACACCTGAAATCTTTTTTAATAATCTATATTTGATAATCTTATTGGTATAGCATTAGAACAAAAATATGACCAGAGCTCAAAGAACACATATCCTTGACCCATTGTGTGGCAAACCACTATGGTACTCTTAAAAAGAAAGGAAAAACAATACAGCGACACAGAGGGCTCTGCAATGACATCATACACAATATAGGAATCGATTGTCAGAAGAGCACTGCATAAAGAAAGGACTTTTACATTTGAGGCTCTATGTCTCTCTGGAATGCAACCAATAACTTTCCACTGCAAACTTTCTAGTCTACTGAAGAACACCATGAAATGATAATTTTATCGGTGGGATTGAGGATGAACGGACCAAGATGGTGTTATCATCTCAAAAAAGTTGAATTATTTGTAACCTACGCTACAAATCTGATCTATACCATTGTTAATTCTTTTCTTGCGTTGCGAGAAGGAAGCAACACTAGCATAGAATAGACAAGGATAATTACAAAACCAACTGTACATCTGATATTACTCATGATACAAAGCTGAACATATTGCAATCATGCTAATGGCACATCTTGGGCACAGCAGAAAAATTATGGCAAGATAACAAAACCTATTTCAAAACTCACTTCATACAGGTACAATTCTGCTTATTTAATAATAGAAGCCCTGGAGGAAAGTAGACGTCAGCCTCAAAGAGGGCTAGTCCTAGCTATGATTTCAGTAGAATTGATGAAAAATCATGGTATCACACCACAGTACAAACTGAGCGTCATTCAAACATTACATATATGGCAAGAAAAACTGATGTGTCAGAGGGCAAGCGAACATTTGTCTGATGTTAGAAGGGCAAAATAACCTTCTGCCTCGAAAGTACATTGTTTGGGCTGTGATGGTTTTATTTCACACCTCTTTCACATAATTTTCACTCAAAATGTTTAGGTTTATATGCAAATGACATTTACAGGCAATTAAACCTGTTAAAACTGAACCCTAAAGGGACTCAGAAAATTGTTCGGTTTGGAGAGGTGTTTGGTTTATAGAGGTCCTTTTACCATAGAGTTCTATTAGAATGGGACTTGGAAAAGGGTTCAGTTTAGACAGGTTTCCAGTTTAGACAGGGTTTGGTTTAGACAGGTTTCACTGTACTTTATTTCCATTAAAGTAAAAAAATAGAATGATTTTTTTCATCACAGCACAGGAATACAGTTTGATTTTTCTTGCATAATTTTTTCGTAAAACGCTGTATTAGCTGTTTCAATCATGTAATTTTACTACTATTTTTAAATCCTGAAGTTATTGAGTTGAAAATAATTCAGGTCAGTTTGAGTCAAATATGACTATGCGGCAAGCTACATTACCAACATGTTGCCCTTGAATCTTGCCGCACATGAGACATTCTATATTCAAGGCATGTAATATTACCCTTTGATGTTAACAAGTTCAGGGCAAAAGACATTTCATTGAAAATACACGTAAATAAACCATACAGAGTCTGCTACTAGAATCTTTTCAATCCTACGTTCAATTTCTAAGTCATCACAATAAAAAAGAAATCTGAGTAGTTATCTGCTATTTCAGAACACAATTTTTTGCCGCGCAAGTTGTCTCTTGAAAAACCATATATTACATTTGTTAAAAAAAGCTTGCCAGCAGCATAATGCATGCATTAATTGCTCTGAGTTTTTACATTTCTGTGAGTTGGAAAAAAACACATCTTCTTGAAGGCTTATAGCCAGCTCACTGTTGAAAAAGTCCAACCTTGTGCACAGAAAAATCACACTGTCACTGTTCAGTGAAAATCTACTCAGGAAAGGAACAATAACGTACATTTAAGTTTTCACGCACTGTACCTAAATGCCTTGTAAATGAGTCAAACCACACTATGAAAGCAAGTTTAAGCTGTAACTGGGCAACACCTGCTGTTTTGTACTTTTTGTCACATTTTTTGCTCAGCAACATAAGTTCCCTAAAATTAACGATATCATTAATACAATCCTACTGATATTAGCATCTACACTGATCTTGTCACGACAACAGTATACTTATCAAAATACATACTTTGCCTATTACTGTGATAATATGAGTAATTTAAGAGTCATAATTGATGAAAATCACCTTTTCAGAATACATACTTTGCCTATTACTGTGGTGATATTTTTAAGATTCACAATAGATGAAAATACATATCTTTTATTGTCGCCCCAGTCTTCTTCAAACGTTTGTCCAGTCTTCTTCTCGAAGTCATCCTCCAGAGCAGCGTTTCCATATTATCTTCTCCCAAGCAATACAACTTCAGAATGGATGAACTATTGTATTACAGTCATTTTTGGGAATTTGCTCCCCAACTAAAAATATCCTGGAGAAAATTTCCAAAACAAGTTTTCTTTGACAGTTCAAAAAAGCCATAAAGTCAAAATTCAAGTATTTTAAATAAAAATGTTTTTGTTTTATATTAATTGACATTATTCATACCCTAATTGATGGTAAAAAGTTGAGGATGAAAACTGATCACAATATTTCTCCCATATCTGTTAATGAAAATACAGAAATTTAGTACTTTCTGGGTAATGCTACACCTTGGACAATAATAAAAATTAATAGCAGGTTGTCCAAAACACAATTACATTGATTTTCTCCAATGTCATGGATATGACAAATGAAATTAACACCAGCTTTTTCCTAAACAATGACCAATGCTAATATGTAAAACAGCAGCGTGTAATCTTCAAGGTTACGAATAAAAAAGCATTGTGGGTAATTTGTAGCACTGCATACATGTCTACATTTGCACAGACTTCAATTACTGGCTTGGATGTACTGTAAAACAGCTCGGTTAGTGCTTGAGGGAGCGACGATGAGCGACTACTCCCATCTCTTCTGATGGCCACATCTCTGATACATCTTTGATGACAAATGGATCTAGCCTTTTCTGTCAGCTCTGTGGGAAATTCTCAGCAATTCCACTCCAAGGAAGTCACTCATCTGTTTGACGACGACTCCGGAGTGAAAAGCCACATCAATACTGGAAATGATCTGGAGAAAAGAAAGAAGAATACATCAATATCAGAGTTACTATATTTTAATAACAGGTCTTCAATTCAGGAATTGTACTTCGATGATCTCCAGTGTAAGAACTGCAATTAGGCCAAATGGAAAAAAATTGTGTTTCTGGTAAGATGCCTCTGAAAATTGGGTAGATAGGTCAGGAAATTTTTACTTTCATACTTTCATCTTTGCAGGTTGAGATCCATAACATATGGTAAAATTTAGGAAATTTACTCAAAACTTTTTTTAAATGCAAATGTCTAGGATTGGCAGGTTTTTTCTTGGGTAGGGTTGAGTTACTAGAAACACATTTTTATTAAATGTGGTCTTATCTCTTGAAAATCATCTCAACTTTGCTTTTTTTCCAAAATTTGTTTGAACTACCTCCCCCCCCCCCCCCCTCTCTTTTTATTCTTTTTCCTTTATTTACTGTTTAAAATTTTTTGTTTAATTTT
>LD348253.1:123801-134325 GCA_001465055.1 Ptychodera flava
TTTCAAAAAGACTTAATGACGACGATATCGACTTCGACTGGTTTGACTTAGATGAAGAGGGCAATTATTGTGTTGACAAACGAAACGCCATATCCAAAGTTTCTTCCACGCATGAACTGAAAATTCTTTGAATTTCTTCCGTTTATGTTTCATCAATTTTGTAGTTTTTCTCATGTAATGAAGGTATTTATTCTTTGAACGGCATTTGTGTGTGTCCTTTCCTGAACTAGTCCCAGCAATGAGTAGAACGATAGTGTAACAGATTTTCAAGATTATGCACGCTTTCGAAGTCTTGCGAGGGAAAAATACCCAACTTCATAAGCTTAAACGGCCCTATACACTTAGGCCTACTGTTAGAACAAAAACGTGCATGATCGTACCATATTCCGAACAGTTGATCATAGATGACTGAATTCCACATCAGGAGACATTTCGGTCATCGATACAAGTAATAAAAAAACTTCAGGGTGTATTGCCAAAAATTCAACACATCAAATATAAAGCAGATTGGCGCAGCAATCTTTCGTCTCGGCCAGCCGCGAGCCTGCCTGTTCGTAAGATCACGTTTCGTTTCGAGATACGGTTAGACTTTTTGAAACTAGGAGCAAAATAATAAAACTCACGACGTACAGTAATTGATCGTTTATTTTAAGGAGTACAGTAAATGAAAATCGTTCATAGAAAACATCGGACGGACACCATCCCACTGAACAGAATTTTACCTTGACCTCATGCACTGACACCTTTGACCTATTGCGTAAATTGACCAATCACAGCCAGCGGAACTTCAGGGACTTTCCCTTCACTCATTGTCTGACCTTTGTGGCCATGCTATGGGGAGCTAGCTGCTGCCGAGGAACGTACTTGTTGTACAAAGTTTCGTGGTGATTATCTATTCACGAAATACAAAGATTTATTGCTATCATATTGTTTAGTAAAAGAAGGTATGGCAAATACGTTATATTTCAAGACTTGTGGATCTCCATTAATTTATACTTGTACAGATTCGACTGCCAGTATCCACGCAGCATGGCATAAGTCGATATCACAAAGTGTGAGTTGTCTGTAGCGTGAATCAAAAAATCATTGGCATAAAAATTTGCATAACATTGCATAAATTAGCATAAATTAACTTCGACGTTCGATTTCGCGGTGACATCCGTTTATTAGACCCCCCATATCTTTTTCGTTATCTTTGGTTCTGAAAAAGGGGTCTTAGAATCGGAGGAATACGGTATAAGCGGGTACACCTAGAGAAACAAAGAGATACTATTTACACTGTTATGTTTTGCTATCATCAGAAAAACACTGACAGGTGTTCATAAGGGTAAACACCAGCAGTGCCTCTTTACTCCTGCCCTAATGTTTGAAATGTTTCAACATTTCCTGTAGCAAGTCATCATCCACCCTGAAGTTTTGCCATGCATTCTTTTAGCATTCAGAATATCCATGAGTTAACTACCTTACACAAAAAACATACCATCATAATGATACCACTCAGGAATAAAGCAAGGGGATATCAAGGCAGTAAAGTCTGAAAGAACTCACCAGGGCCTTCTTTCCAAATCCTTCTGAAAGCAAGATGGAGAAGTACCGACTGCACGCAAATGCTGTAAAACAGAAATACACGCTGACAGCCAAAGCCTTCAGAGGTAAACCTAGCAATGGAACCTGGGTTTCAATGAAAAGAAAATAATTTAACATGATTTACGATGCTTACAATGATTCTAGGAGATGGCTTGAAAGTTTTATTTACATAATATTTGACTAGTGTACCTTCAAAGCTACACTGACAAGCTCTGATTCAAGCAAGCTGTCTTTGACACAGGGATTTTTTGTACTTGTCAAAAAAAATAAATTGTACTGTTCTGATAACATGATTTTCAAAAATAGGGTAGGTAGGTTGGCGGGAATTTTTTTCCAAAATATTTTTATTTTTAAATATACATTTTTCAGGGGTCCAGGGTGGTGGCCACAACATTTCTAGAAAATGCATCATACATATAAAAGAAAAAAAAGAACATAAACGACATCCTCGTTGAAGCAAAAATCAAATGCCGGGTAACGAACGCATGATTTTACGGGTTTGTTCTTTTCTTTTTTTTTACTTCCGTGATTACGTAGCTCTAAAAAGTTAAGGGTCGGCAGGTAAAAAATAGAGTAGGTTGGGTTATTGGAATAGTACAATTTTGTTTTGTTCGGCCTGAGTAGTTTGAGCCATGGAAATTTCTGGAAATTCTTGAATAGACTCAAGTTTAAAAGTTCAGAAATGTGACTTAAAGGACACACTCTGTCGCATCTATGTACGTTGTTATGTTCTGTCTGAGATTTTAAAAATCCTAGCTCTTTGCTTGTAAAAGAGATAAAATTTATTTGCTAAACCACAACTTCCTCAATATTCACTAAAACAGCCTAACAGGAAAATTAAAAACAAATATTCATAGTAGTAGACTTTGGAAGGTTGGCCCTCCCATCTGACTGTCATCAATTTACTCACGTGTCAGTCCAATTTTTGTCAGTATCTGATATCAAGCAGGCTTAAAACTCTACAAAAATCTCTAACGGGTTCAACTGCAGGCACTTGACAAGTAACAAATATGTGGGCAATCATTACATATGTGTAGGTCATAGAGCAAAGTACAAATCATGCAAAATTGTAATTTTTCCCTCAGTTGAGTGCTGTTGTCCTGATGGCGATGTGTACTGTATCATGAAATTGGTCATTGTCATATGGCTTATCAAGGGAAAAATCTTGTGAACCATAATTTTTTTAAAACATCGCTATTTAGTATGAAAACCAGTAGAAATATTGCACACAACAAACAAAATACTTAAGTCAGTCGCACCATAGCTTGGATACTATCTATGCCATGTTTATCTGGCCTAGAAAACAATTGATAACCAGTAGATTTTTCAACCTTTCAACGTCTGTACAGATTAACTTCTCTCAAGAAAGCCAAAGGGAGAAACCAAAATGGTGGTGAAAGGGTAGAGCATTCTGTAAAAAGCTGATAAATCTTTCTGTCCAGCCACAAAGGGTCACGTTGTCATTGAATTCTGCCTTTACCAGTAACCTTTATTTAAGCAATAATGTATCCCTTCCAGGCCCATATTGGAAGACAGCAAACTTTGCCTGGCATAATACAGTATACGAAGCATAGTAGAGTACATTATTGAGTGCGAAGTTTAGTTCAGTCAATTATCAGCATGGAGGGGTACATTATTGCTATTACTTAATAGTTTTGGCAATGCCAGTGAATTTATGGATGTAGATAACATCTGGGGCTATAATGCTAGATAGCCGGATACATTATCAGTAGTACTGTCAATGTCTCTGTGGCCTTGACACAGAAGTTCTGAATTGCAATGCCGTTGTGGAAAAATCTTCTAATTGAGACTGTGTTTGTGTCTGTTTCTTTACAGCTTCCACTGACACAAATAAAAGTCAGTGCATGATTGTGTTTGCAATTTTCAGAAGCTCAGGCCTACCTTTGTATCATAGACATCAGCACCAAACAGGCCAGGCAACAGAAAGATTAACATGGTGTACACTTCGATCTCCACATGGTCAAAGCTGAAAGCAAAATCCCAAAGTGATCTCAGACATTGTACTAAAAATAACAAAGATCTACCTTCTGTATAGCCAGCTAGCTTCTTTTGTATTCTGTTTTCAGTGTTCAACATATTTACCAAATCTGCCCAACTTTTCCCTCCATTTCTACAATCACTCATCACACATCACACGGCAAACACTCAGCCATACAGTCATAATTCGAATCACAACTTAACCCATGCCATCTCCTATGGGGCACTGTGCCATAACGTTCGTACGAAAAGCCCCCTTGTGATTTCCCAAAAATTGGTTGACAACACTGCCTCCTCCCTCCCCAGCCCTGCTCCAAGCAAAATGTCAGAAATATCAGTGTACAAGAAGGCATTTTGATGGAGAAATTTCAAAAGCTAATTATGTATGATGTACAATTTTAATCAGCCAAGACTGGCTATACAGAGAAGTACAAGCTGTAACAAGAAAGCAACTGCTAGTCCAGATGTTAATTTGTGAAGACTGGGTTTATTATCCATGTCAATGTTGTGTCAAATTAATGAGTGGAAAAAAGAGATCTCACATTCCAACACAAAACACTTAACACTTAAACAAATGCCTTGGGATTTAAAACGACTTTTAGGAAGGAGGATATTACTCTGCTTTTGGGAATAAAATCAACTTTGGGGACCCTATCCTGCAGCAATCTATCTCTCTCATGAGGACTTGGCGCACACACACAAAGTCAATATTGTAAAAACCTGCAGTTTTTTTCCACTTTTCACACCGTCTAATCTTTGCAGGAGGTCACACACAGTTCTGTGAGTACTTAAATTGCCATCAAGCCTAGCCTGCGGTGAGAATACCATTAACTCATCTCTCCTGGTGAGAGGTTGTGTAGGCTACGTTCATGTACTGTCCTGAAGCAAAGTAGGAAAAGTTTACACGTCGTCCATGACTCAGAGCCAACAGATGGAGTCATGAATGTATCTAAATTTTTTCTTTTCCATCTTCGTCTTTTGGACATGTCAATCCACAAACAAATCAACAAAACATATGCATGTATACACCATGCTACATTTAAGATGAGAGAAAATACGGTGATCTGGCAAAGTATCAGATGAGTAAGTTTAAGGCTTGTAATTTGACATGGCGAAAACTAAAGTATATCTGATGCTGGTACATAGACCATAAGCAAGGAAGTCAAAGTAAGTTGTAGATGACTAATCAATAATCAGTGAGGTATAAAAGAACTAAAGGCAAAAATGCATAGTTTGGAGGTTTGTACCTTTGTTTCATAATTTTTCTACCCATCTTAAATGTGACATGCCAACAACTCAAGTATGTCTGATGCTGGTGCACAGAAGTCATAGTAAGTTGTGGATGACTGACTGGTAACTTTTTAATTTCTAATTCAATTCTTTATGAATTTGTCAGTTACATGCATGTCTTCTAAACCTACATCACTGACGAGAAGTGCAACATGGATAAGATTACCAACACATGACTCCCATGCCTGAACAAAATTTCAAGAAAACTATTCAATGAACAGTCGCTGTCGCCTTGAAGTCTACACATTGCCTAGAAGACAAACATGACTTTTCTTTTTGAAATGGGACAAACACTGCAGCAGTCTGAATCCTGTTAAGCAAGACTATGTGTCCTGGAAAAATTTCAGATATCTGTTGGAAAGTATAGCTGCATGTGCCTGAAATCAAAGGAAAAGCCATTAAACTTTCCAGAACCAAACCTGTGGACTCTGAGATCTTCAAGACACAGCTTCCCAGTTGACCTTTTGGTGATCAAAAAATTGGTCAGGCAGTTTTCTGCTTGTACATACATGTAATTCACACAGTATAAAATGGCACATTGATGATTTCAGGAAAGTCAATTCTTCTGAATCAATAGTTTTGTGTTACTGACTATCAATCAACTTATCAATATCAGTGCAAACTTGAAGCGACACAGAACTTTATCCTCTAAATATTTTCTGGATGTCTGATGAACCCAAAATGCGACAGGAGCATGTTACTTTAACTTGTTTATTTCTCTTCTATACTATAAGACTGTTCTGGACTCTGTTGCAACAGCACCTGATGAGCAACTAGTTGATCTGAAAAGGTTAAGTACAAAGAACCCTACAGGAAAATAATGACGCAATATACTGCAGGCAATCTTTCCATGGTGGACCTCCAGATATACATGTACTGTGCATGTCAGCTATAGTGTAACAAGTTCATTCAAGATCTCAAGAGAGCCATAGAGCACATGAGTACGCACAGACAACCAATCACTTGAATACTTGAGAGAGAAATATCAATTATTAAAAATAAAAGATATGAACATGCACTGTAGTCTTAGAATGTTCTCAGCGAGTGATGTTTCAGGGAAAAGTTGATATTCTTTGTCAGTCGGTGATAATGTAAGAAGGTATCACAATTGGAAGAATGCATACACACACACAGTCAAACGTAAGACAGACAGACATCGCTGTGACATATGCTCATGTGTGTGAACACGTGAGCTAAAAATGTCAGCGTTAGTGATAACCGAGAGTGGTGGAGTGAGAAATATGTACAAATGCACAGATACTGTATCACACATACACACACATTCATATCTACAGATCTTGCAGGCCAAAACAAGGATTGGACAACCTCTGAGGGGTAGATAAAAAAGTTGTCTGTATGCACATAATGACACGATAAAATATGATTGAAACCTGAAATGGACATAAGACATATTCACTTCAACATTTCTTGCTGGCAACACCGTAATGGTTCTACTCTGGAATAACATTGGCGTGTTGTGTTCTGCGGACCCAGTACACCTAACGAATCAATCACATGATGGCAGTACAAATGCATATGGAAATACACATACTTGTATGCACGTTTGTATACATGGGTTTGTTTATACCCCCCAATTAGAATTCTGGGTTTTACCCATTCTATGTTGGTAGATGATCATGAGAGTAAAATGCACATGAAGAAACAACATGATCATCATGATTGTAAAGTTTTCATGAGAAAAAATTGATACAAAACACTTCAGCAAACTTTGGGGAAAATTGAGAAAGACTGAAAGTTCAAACGCTGATGATAGATAAACTTACAGGCCAAATTCTCTGACTCCGGTCACACAGTTCTGCCATCGTGCACAAAACTGTTCAAAGATACCATACATGGGAACAATGACGTACATCAGAGATCCAAGCTGCAGGGTCAGACATGCTGCAATGGTGGCTGTAACTATAAAGATACGGAAGATCAGTCAAAAATTTGCAATTAATGGAAGCATCACATGTCCCTACGTATATCCTGCCATGATGAACCAAGGCAAATAAATTTCTCTTTGTAATTGTGCATGTTGGCAAATAAAATATCATGAACCACCACTCCAATGGCAACCTTATCATTTTGCTTGAAGACAATGAGCTGATAAATTTCAGCAATGCCCCGCCATTTCAAAGTTTCCTTTTGTATATGAGAGAAGTTCCTACGGTAGAGCAGAATTCAGTCAACATTTTCTTACACCCTGACAGTTTGTTTGCCAGAGTTCAGTCAGGCCACTTTACCTTCACACAGGCATGCCAGACATCCTTTCTGTCTTTTGGTGCATCAGGGATAGTTGACCTGGTGACTTTCAGCACACACACTCTATCTAAATTATATATAGAATTAGTTCAAATTGTGTGAGGCAGCTACTAATTGTCTCCATTAATTTTTATTTCTGTTTTACAACAAAGAAAAATAACTGTCTATCAAACATCTTTTCATTAAAATGATATACATTTCTGAAGTGTATTTAAGTGTATCAGTCATTACATCTTTCCTGCAGAAGCTGACATAAACCATGACAGATCTAACTGTTACACAGAATGACTGACTGAACCCTATACATGGTTTACTATCTATTCATGAGCCTTTTACCTCCATCTCACCGCAAAGATCAGGTCAAAAGCAATGATGGGCTGCACCCATGCTCCATCTGGTGACACAAGTAGCTTTATTCACAAGGTTGACTTGATAGTAACCCTTGGCAGGGGATATTTATCGGCACCGGCTAGAAATTTTAACCCTTGGTAAAGGCTATGAGCTGGTAGTACAGTTGCTGCATGAATTAGACTTACTCATGGAAAAGGTGTCACAGCCATGGTCCATAAGTTCACCGAGGGCTGATCCTGTGTTTGTCCTCCTCGCTTGTTTTCCATCAATGCCATCCAAACTCTGAAATGTGAAATATGCAGCAAAGCAGGCAAGATAGACCCAGCCAGGAGCCTGAAAAAAGAACATAACTTTTTTCCTTTATTCAAATATCATTTTTCACCATTATTTTTATTATGCTATATGAAACAACAGATTTACAGCCTTATTAAACAACAACGGCTGACAGAATCTGTAAGCACAAAAATATCCTCAGCTTTCCTTGCAGATTTTGTCTACATTCTGTTGATGCAATGCTTCTTCCCATAAAGGAGGCAAGATGAAATGTCTATTTGTTTGAAATGTCATTTGTGTACGTTCATTGTTGGCAACACAGTTTGTCTGTTTTCTTCTTACTCACTCCACTCCGTGGCGCTGTGTGTGTGTTTGTTTTAAGGGGAACCTTGTTCGAATAGGTGGGGATTCGTGCAATCGCACACGCTAGAGAAAACACTGCAGTGCAAGTTGTACTACAAGAAAAAAAATGCCATACAATCAACTGAAGGAGTCAAAGTCATTACAATTACCTGCTCTTTCCCTGTAGGGCAATAGTAAATCATTACAGACACAATGAAAATGTTCAACATCAAGCCCATGAGTGTCATCACATTGGGGGCTAACCAAAGAGGAACCTGTTTCACCAGCCAATCCCAGTATCGAGCCAGTATCATTCTCTCTGTAAGCGTTGGTCGGGCACCATGGTATTTGTATTCTTCCAGGTGCTTAAGCTGGGTTGAACTCAGTATCTGGAACATCCTTGCAAAGGTCACTTCAGGTATCTGAGGATGTATGAGAAAGAATATCTGAGTTTTGTCTCTGTCTCCGGAGTATAAAGTTTCAAGCTACAATTTCTTTTCAACCTCTGTTGTAAAAGGTCAAAGTCTGTCGAGTGCTGTTGAACATTCTTATAATCCTTATAAATGTAGTAATGGCTAGAAAAGTTGTCTTTATATTTTTAAGTTTGCCATTCCCTGTGTTGAAATTTGTGGAAATTAATGTGACTTACAGATGCCAGATTTGACCCTGACACCTTCCTACTACAAATACTTGATTTAGCTCATTTTCAAGATGGTGTGCAACTTCCTAGCTGCAATGATTGTAGCTATGGCCTTTCCTGTCGTGTTGGCCATTGGCCAACGCTAAACAACCAACACGACAGAAAAAGCCGACGCACGTACAGGCCGTGGGCTGCATGTAGTAACTTTCTAGACTATATGTATGCCTTCCTCAGAGAGAGAGAGAGAGAGAGAGAGAGAGAGAGAGAGAGAGATACTGTATAGTGATATATATCCTAAAGAAGGTTCCTCTATGGGACCGTGTCCTAACAGATGCTTGCTGCGGATCCGTAGCCCAACACAACCAGCAAAGGGAGTGGTAGGGCTACGGATCCGCAGCAAAACAGATGCATGCTAGGACACAGGGAAGCCAATGATTTTTGCAGAACAGTATTATAATTACATTTTTTTAAATATCACAAGGACATGAGGTGTGAAAATCCATAGATGCAATAGGTCTTTCTACAACGTCTCAGAGACTTGCTGCGGATCCGTTGCCCTACCACTCCCTTTGCTGGTTGTGTTAGGGAGTGCCACTCCCCCACACAACCAGCAAAGGGAGTGGTAGGTAGGGCTACGGATCCGCAGCAACTCAGACGAGTCAGAGACAAAGTACACACAGTTGCGCCAGGACGATTTATGAGCGAGTCTTCTTTAATACGCCCGCGGATACGGTCGTATGTCTGTGAGAATCTGTCTGTTGGTACGAAATTTGGAAACAAACTGTATGAACATAATAAATGATTATTTTTGGAATTTAAATTTGCGCATAAACTTGTTGCAATCGGCAGGCATTTTCTTCCGGTTGGCACACGCACGACTCACCAAGTCACCAGCTCTGCACATCCAACACAAATTTCGAAATGTGGGATATCGTTCTACAACGATTGGTTTCAGTAACACAACTTCAGTCTTCTCTCTCGGTTTTAACTTTAAGCGCAGTTCAGTTGCAGAATTTCCAACTCACACACAACAAAACAACCACGAAACAATTTCAAGATGCGTTGCAACATTTGTCCGATATTTCCAACAACGTAGTTGTCTGAACTCTGCACCTCATTCATCTTGTGTGAAATGTGGCGGAAGTGTAAACCATTTATGTGTAGGTTGGATAATCACATGGTAAGTATGTGCAGGGAGGCTGTTAACATTCGCAAATCGTTATGAAACTTGTAATTCTGAATAAATAAACGACAGAATATATCAAATTGTGATAAAATATGTTCATACGATGACATATTGATTGTTCTTCATGTGTGCGTGGAATGAGCCCACCTACAAAAAATGCCTTTTACATGTGATGACGTTGCCTTAACTTTAAAGTAGCCAATCAAATCACTCCTAACGGCCACGCTTCACATGTCACGTTCGTGACTTCTCAGAATCTCGTGTTCTGCGATATTGACGAATTTCGCCACATGCTAACGAAAGCGGTTAGGGATGGACCATTAGATCTTGGGAGGGGGGTGGTCAAAAACAGAAAAAAAAAAAATTTCAGAGCAGAAAGTTAGGAAAAAAAAAAATTTCAAACTAGTTTGCAAAATAAAAAAAAAATAAATAAGAAGACAAAGGTGTAAAAAAAAAATCTGCAAAATTCTTTAAAATTTTGAATATTTTTTAGATTTTACCGACAGAAAGCAACTTTCTGTATTTTTAGTATATCCTCCCGGCACATTTTTAATTTTAATTTATACATTTAGAGTGACTGTATCACTTATAC
>LD348253.1:138683-196955 GCA_001465055.1 Ptychodera flava
CTATATTTAGTACTGAGTGACTGGACAGAAAATACTGGATTTACACTGTACAATGAATAACACAACTCAACATTGTTCTAGATAGTATGTTTCTATTTATTCATCAGGTAAGGCAAACAAAGACACCAGCATATATGCACATCCTTACTACGAGGATTGGGTATGTTGTTTAGCCCCTAAAAAGCCAGGCGCCACATGCAGCATAATGTGCTATCCTAATTAACCTACAGCATTCTGATAGAAGTTTTTCCTTCCTAGAAAAACACTGGGTGATAGAGGCAAGCATTGTGAAAAGTTAATGAATATAAAGTGGTCTTTGATATTGCCTGTGCGCTGGTGTAAATAGATGTTCTGTACAAATTTTTGGTGATGTGCACACATGAAACTGTGGCAGTTCCTCCCTGTTCTATGTTCATCAAATATGAGGTTGAAGAAAATATTCAAAAATATCTCACAATAACAGTTGACTATAGCTTCTATGTTACACTACACTTACAGCTATTCTGTGCCCTTCGGAATGAAGAAAAAAAGCTTAGAATGTGACCATCTTTGTAAAGATAAGTTGTATTCACAAATGTTTGATCAAAACCCTTGTATGCATAACAGATATGCATGCTGACATTTGCAACAAAACTATGAGGTTACCCTTGGCTTTGACACTCAATGTCTTCATAAAATTGTGTGATGAGAAAAAAGACGTGACCACATACCACTATAAAATTCACTCACCTACATGTTTATTTGATATTATTTACTTTAATATCGAATTTTTGGTCACCAACTGGTTTTCATGCCAGCTTCATTGCAAAACATCTCTTTCAACTCCCTGTTTTTATCAAAAAGTATTGAACACAGCATCATGATTGGGACGAGGACAGTGAGATTATTTTGATGATTGTTTTGTGTGATAAATGTAATACATGATATCAGAAAAATTATGGTAAAAAAAGAAGGTACAAAAAAAGGCATACAGCCATGAAATCAGTTTTTGTCGCAGACTCTGACAAAATATGATACAGATACATGTATGTAACTATATTGCTGTGACTGTAGCCACTAAGACAAGCATACCGGAACAATCATACAGTAATTGAAATAGTCTATTTTACAATGCTGAGAACGCCACTTTGAACAATAAAAAATACATCTTGAACACTCGCATTGACCAGTGACTTGAGATTTCATCAAGTGCACAAACAATTAATAGACATTCTTGCCATGATGCTTTCTAATCAATAGAATTGTACCACTATGACCATAACCGTATCAAAGCAGATCTGTGCCTGTACAAATAAAAGACAGTTACAAGATCGCAATATGGCAAGGAATACATATTACCCCAGCATTCACACCTTCAAAGTATTTGCAAAATCAGCAGCTTTAGTGACGTTTTGGTATAATGGTTTCAAATAAATTTGATTGTAATTCTATTTATTTGATATTGTAAAGTCAACGGGCACAGTGTCCATTAACAGACTACACCATGCGTGACAATCTCTATAATTATGTCTTGGTGACGCCTTGGGATATCCATGTTTGTTTTGAAGCATTTGGCAACTTTCTTTAATGTAGGAACTTGCAAAGGGGTTTAAATAGGTACACGTTCATGTCATCTTGTAATGCCAGATTTTCTCAGACCCTTCGTTGAGTCAATCCTTTATTCGAATGTACATTACTTTTCAACATTAATCAAGCAGAGAAAGACATCCTGTGGGGTTCAGATAGGCATCAAAAAGTATAAAGATATGGATGAAAGTTCGCACTCATTAGATATTTGTTTATTTGCTTATGCTACAGGGATTAAGCCAGAGAATGACTGTAAATGCAGTCTACATTCAAATATTGATTTTGCGAAACCACTCTTGGGTCAGGGGTCAACTGTTGGTTAGGAAATATGCAGTAGTTCTGCCTAATTCACTGTTTGCTACATGTTCCTGGAGTTCACTGAACCATAATTTGGACCCAGCACAGACGAACCATTTCCTTTATAGCAAACAGCCCCATGGTAAAGCTTGATTGATCTTTTGAGAAACAGAAAGGGATGCAAACAGACGTGTACATGGGCATACAGGGTTTAATCTATGATGTGAAATTTGGAGGTTTACTAAATTCAACAGCCATGAACAACCTACGTATAGCTTTCAGATATTTATGGGGAGATTAATTGTGGACTGGGGACACACTGCAGTCTTTAACCCTTTGAGCGCTGTAATTTTCTCCCAACAAAATTTTAGTGCAAAATTTTACCAACTTTTATAAATTGGACCAAATGGACATCACATTTCATTGGCTACAGTTTTTTCTCAAAATTTTGGCAAAAATCTGAGAAAAGTTGACCAGGGTTTATTTTGTAAAGGGGACAAAAATAGACTTTGGCGCTCAAAGGGTTAATTCCATTTCCTGACCACTGCAGAGTAAAGACACTTGCCACCACAAGTGGAGCACAAAAGTAATGCTAAAAGTACATTATTAAAGGTCACAGGATACTTTTTCATCAAGAGCTCTTCAAACACATTCTATGTCATTTGTCAAATAATTTTCAGGATCGCCTCTGTGACCATGTGGGGTTCCTATGTTGTGTCTTTACTATATGGAGTCGTACATTTTACATTCCTTAATAGTTTCCCTTGTGAAATTCTGGTGGCGGATGTGCGAGACACCAATAACATCCCCTAATCTGATGGCATCCCTGATGAAAATCTTGGAGGAGTCTGTCAGAGTCATCACTATTGAACTTAAAATATGACTCTAGTATCTTTGATGGTTATATGATTTCACAAAGAACAAATTTCTTTAATATCTTTAAAAAGTAATATAAACAGGTGTGTTTCAATAAACAAACAGCCACACATCTTTTTTGATCTTTTTTTATTAATATTATTTCAGGGAGATACTATGTGCTTGCTGAATTTTACTTGCAAGTACCACCATTCATTGCTGTGCAAGTTCCAAGCAGGATTAGCTAGCAAGTCTACAACCCTAATCCTGCCAGACGGTATCACTTCCCCATCTGCCAAGTCAGTAAAAAGTTTTATCTATATGGATTTCACCTACTTGGCTTGGTAGGTTACTGCAGTTTTGGTCAGTAAAATTCATATTTACATTATCTAGATTTTGAGGGGCCTTCAAATGTTCAAGTTTTGATAAAATTCAAGATATGGAACCTGTTACACCTCACTGGTTTTAAACAACGTGATACATGAACTTGGCAGGATTAGACTTAAATCAGCTGGGTCATCAGGTGCACCTGTGATACACGGGATCCACCGGTAACGTACATGTAAGGAATTTTTTGGCAGCTTTACCCAGCTGGTGGTGCAATGGCATTGCATTGCTGATAAGCCCGCCCTCTGTGACAGACACAGCAAAGGCAGCTGTTACTTTTGGGGTAATGAATACACAGAGAAAATTGTACCAAGGAAGGCTAAACAGCTACAGGAAAGATCTGAAAGCTTCTGAACATAAAAGAGACAAAGTTGCTCATTTTATAAGACCTTTGTCCCTTTAGAGTTACAAAACGCAGTGCTGGGCTGTTCCACTTGCACACATGCAGAATCATCTATATGTACGCCTGATGACCCATTGTGTCATATCTATTGTAACTGCAATACATGGTCAGGCTAGGTGCTTAGCTTGGCTGCAAAACACAAATCTACACCCACACAAATGCTGTGTAATACAAGCAGTTGAGAGCCACACTTAGAAAAAAGTCCAGTACTTGATTTGAATAAAGATGGCTGTTTTTGTTTCTCTGTGATGCCTGGGTATTACGTTTATCAAATGATTGACTGACAGAGATTTTTTCTGAAGACTGTATGGGTTAACTGGTGCTCATATTCAAATGTGACTCAAGAAATGCAAATGCTGAAATGTCTGACTGGTAGAAGCCTATTTATGCCAGCCTAGGGGGACACCATACCGATGCTTTCATGCAGAGCAAGCAGTTGTCAGATCAATGACCAAACTTCTGTCAGATATGATGTATTCTTTTACAATTTCAAAAAGAAAGTATACAGACAATAATGTTCTTCTTTAGAGAGAAAAAAAGCTACATTTATAAAACTGAAGTTGCAGCTCTGTCGTTTGAAGATACTTTAATTTACACAAATCCTTCACAAAAAATGCTGCAGATTTCATCAACTTTACACAGGCTGAAAATTGTATCTATTTATAACATTTCAAATTATTTGACTACAGCCAAGATCTGGTCAGCACAAACACTACGCAGAAGCCTCCATTTCCTACAAGTGTTTTTTTATGACATATATCACTTGCATAAATTCAGGAGTATGCAAATTTTCTAGTTACACAGTTTGCCACAGACGCTATAGCCTCACTAGGGCACACTACAGTTTCTGACTACTGTTCAATCACACCCGGTGAGGTAATTTGCATAACCTTTTTATATGCAAATTACACAATCATGGGTATTTCGCCATGTACATAGTGGTGAATAATGCTATTTAGCACCTAAATCCAATACCTGAAATATAGACAACATAATAATTTCAAAATGTGGATGCTGAAATTGTACACTATCAACACGAATAGTAAATTATAAGACTAATCCTTCGTATGTTGGCCCGTCTGATTCCGGTGATTCTTGCTTCATTCTGAGATGTTCTATCGTATTCTGAAAATGTTTGTTGATTTGTTCTGTTTCCTCATTGCCTTCGAGGTTGGGGAGGTCTTCGCGAATCTTCTCTATCAGCTGGTTGAGCACTTGAATTGTTACCTGAATATTGGGACACAGGGAAACAATGGTTGGATTATCAAATTTTTTCAGAATGCTGTAGTGGCTTGTGTGTTGCACAGGTTTCTTTTAGGGAAACTTATGCATAATGTTTACGGCCTTTGACCTGGGTAATGTGATGTAATGTGCACAGCTTAGTGAGTATGGCCTTTGACCTGGGTAATGTGATGTAATGGGCACAGCTTAGTGAGTATGGCCTTTGACCCGGGAAATGTGATGTAATGTGCACACTGTTGGAAACTTTTGTGTGCTATTGCCCGTATGTTATAAAAGCTGGTTGGACCCTACATTATTTTCTTACATTTTCTGGAAACTTTTCATCCTTAAAGCACGCATGATGTCACTTGACAGTACTATATTCGTGGGAGATACCAACATTTCACTGAACAAATCATCCCTATTTCGGTGTATATTAGTCCTGCCATCCAACTGAAAACAATAGGAACGCACCAAAACGCTTGTATTCAAAGGGTCCCACAGCACCTACCTGGTCATTGCCTCTTTCATAGAAGTAAATGTATCTGTTAAGAATTTCTACAAACAACTGAACTTGAACTGAGCTGTCCATGCACTGGTTGGCGATCCGAAGTGACTTCTTGAGGCATTCCATCACTCTCTTCCCATCCCGGATCTGAAGATCAACAGAAGAGTAAATAGTCAAATTGTGGAAAAAAGAGGGCTTCTACACTTATATGAAAGTTACAAATTTCAACACATGTAAGTATGTGAATTATGTTTGCAATGTAATGCAGGAAGACCTAAATTTGGTGACTAACAATTTATGTATATCGATGTGAAATTACAGCCCCAATTTGCTGAAACTCACCTCTTTGCCTTCACTCTCCAGCGTTCTCCCCGACCAGAAGAGGTGTGAGCAGACACTGACACCACGGCACTGGTCTGGCTTTTTAAGTAACCTAGACGCTGCTAGCGCGCACTGCGTTCGAAGCGGTTCGTGGTTCTCCTCGCCGAAGCAGCTCATCCTCTCAAACGTGGCGATGATAAGCGTGATTGCTGCCAGCTGGGCCTTGGAGTCGCTGATTTCGTCTTCGTAGAGCGAGAACGCCTGTCCAGAGAGAGATGGAGAAAAATGTCAGACTTTGACACTTTGTGATTCACTTGTGATTCAGGTAGACAACTGTCTCCTTCATCTATAGCCATAGACAACTCAATTCTCATTCTCATGTAAACGTCTTCCATCATGCTCTAGACCTAAAATCATCATGTTTTACATAACAGCATCCTTGAGACACTTCCTGATGATGTTAAAAAATTGATAAAATTTGTTGGTTACATGCACAATAAAAACCCTGGGGTACCAAGGCAAATCCTTTCAATAAATGAGTTGGCATTTACAAGACATTGTAGACGTGCTGTTTTTTCAGTCCATGGCAATATTAATGTTTAGAGTTTATAGCACACTGGATCACTTGATTTCAAACACTGGTATGGAGGGTGTGCATCTGACTGTCGGTGAACTACATACAAAGTGCAATACAAATCCTGGCACTCATTGATTACATCTCCTGAAATGGCCCTAAGCGAACACACAGAGGCCCCCAAAAAAGACACTGTTTGGGGCCATGGAAATAGCAGGGTTCTCCAGAAGGGAATTTTTAGGGGTGGGCCACCCCCTGTTTTTGGGGCAATCTATACATACGTCAATAACTGTGCAAAAGAATAGATTTTCACAAGAATATACAAATTATGCATTGTTATATAAATTTACCACCCTGTGTTTTTCCAAGCTATGGAGATCACTGAACAAAGTTACAGAATATTCGGTACCACATGTTTATCGCACATGAAATTCTATGGTTCAAATGGTAGATGCACAATAATAATAGTGCTATATCTCAAGCATGCTGTATAACAAAATTGCTGAAATTCTACTGTTCAAATGGTAGATGCAAAATATCTAAAGCATGCTGTATAGCAAAATTGCTGAAATTCAACTGTTCCAATGGTAGATGTACAATAATAATAGTGCTATATCTCAAGCATGCTGTATAGCAAAATTGCTGAAATTCTACTGTTCCAATAGTAGATGCACAATAATAATAGTGCTATATCTCAAGCATGCTGTATAACAAAATTGCTGAAATTCAACTGTTCCAATGGTAGATGTACAATAATAATAGTGCTATATCTCAAGCATGCTGTATAGCGAAATTGCTGAAATTCTACAGTTCCAATAGTAGATGCACAATAATAATAGTGCTATATCTCAAGCATGCTGTATAACAAAATTGCTGAAATTCTACTGTTCCAATGGTAGATGTACAATAATAATAGTGCTATATAGTATATCTCAAGCATGGCGTATAGCATCCCTGAATTAATATTTTTATCCCTTTGGTTACCTTACCTGTGACATGAACTCGTAGGCAACGACTTCATGGTTGTCAAAGCCTATCTCACCAGCCGCTAGTGCACCCTGAAGGAACAGTCTCAACGGTAACTCGGCAAGCTCTGCTTTTATCAAAGCACCGACTGTTTGGTGACAAAATGAAAATATCTTCTGGCATTTCTTTTCCCATTTATCATCCTGGCAGTTGGAAAACAATGACAACAAAGTAAATATATTGAGAATTGTTACATTCAGGAAGAATGTATAAAAATTCATGCTTGCTTGTAACAGTTGTTAGCCGAGGCCTGCGAGGGTTAAGGGTCACAACATTGGCCATTAAAGAGCACCCTAGGATACTCTGTAGGTTCATGAGTGAACTTGTCCCAATATTACTGAACAATATCTGTTATGGTCTTGAAACACTATGAAATTAATTTATCACACTATCAATAAACAGAAATGTGTCTAGGATGGGAATGTCTAAGTCGGCCATTTTTCATGAACTTTGTATGATACGAGATACTACTTATACTGTTTAGCATGTTGAAAGATACTGAATGAATGGGTGACCATGCATATATTCCACCCTGGTTTTAGACACCATACATGAAATCATTGTGAAAATGAATAAATGGTCATGACCATTAATTCATTTTTTTGATGGTTCCATTTAAGTTATCTAAAACAGGGGTCAAATAGATGCATGGTCACCATGCATGAAAACCATCATGAAAATGAATAAATGGTCATGACCATTAATTCATTTTTGCAATGGTTCCGTTTATCTAAAACAGGGGTCGAATAGATGCATGGTCACCCATTTATTCAGTATCTGTCAACATGTCCAACAACTTATAAGTAGTATCTCATATCAAACAAAATTCATGAAAAATGGCCGACTTTGTCCCTTTAACGGCCATTTTGATCGACATTTTAGATGGTCTTACCTCTTCAGCAAGTTCTTTGTACCTATATGCCAACTTGAAGGCGCTGATGACCAGTGGCGGCAAAGTGTACTTGATTCTTTTATTGCCTCCATTACCAAAATGTTTCCTAGCTGTCGTTAAAATCTGAAAGTAGAAAGGTATATTCACGTTGATATGCACAAAGAGAAATCGATGAGTACTTTCAGCGCCAATAATTGGACAGAAGACACCAGAATTTCATAGCCCATCAAAGTCACGTCCACAAATGTTGGAACAGATTTATACCACAATGCATTGTGACAAAAAAATCATGTGGTAGTGTGTTACTTCAGATGATTGACTACAGAATATTGTACAGACACTATGCTGTTTTACAAATTATTCAGAGTGTTTGGAGTACGGGGTACGTCTTTCTTTTTTTCATCATGGAAGGCACCTAAAACCAAAGCAAACCAACACCACAGAGTGAATTAGACCCACCATCTTACAGCTGTTCAAGAGAGTCTGGTCTATAAAATGGATTATACCATTCAAATGTGCTTTCACTGATTCTCACAGTGGACTAGATCACATACCAGGTATTGTTGATCAGCATCGTCGGTGTACAGTAGATTTATAAATCTTCCCATCATGTTCTGGTCCTCAGCAAAGTCCTCGGGGTCATCCTAAAAAAATCAACAAGGGTTCATTACACAATCAGAATAAACAGCTTGCTGGAAAGAACATCACACAATATTTGGAAAAATTCAAGGTGAATTGGTGTCATTATCACTTGGCAAAATTTTGGGAAGAAGCATTACAAATTAACAAACGAAAAAAACAATAAACATTAAATAAGTCATTGTCAATGACATAGTCCCCACTTGGTTAATGAATTTGGAATTCATTGACAGAAATGATGGTCATATTGGATTGTATCACAAAACAAATCAATGGTCATATTTACAACATAGGTAGTAATCCTTGTAGTGAGTTTGAAAGAAGTCCCTCCAGACATCTCTGAGAAATTTGCGTGAGCAGATGGATGGACGGATGGACATGACCAAATCTATAGGTCCCCCAGGACTTTGTCCATGGGGACTGACAAGCGAAGGGAAACAAACCTCTTCCTGGGGCTGGTCATTCTGATCCTGTACTAATGGTGACACCAAAGCTAATACTGCATCTACTTGTTCTTGACTTGGAATATAAATATTGTTTTCTAAAGCGTTGTTGATGACGTAGGCTGCCAGGGATTTCCGCGACTCATAGTCAAAATACTCAAACAGAGGAGTAAAGTGCTTCAACTGTAAAACTGTCAGCAGATTGTTGTATTGGTCAACTGGTATTTTCAGTAGCCTGGTCAACTCTTTGCACACTGCACTGCTGCTTTCCAAGCTGTAGACAGAAACAAATTGTCATTTCAGTTAAAAGTATACAGAATTTTACTGTTTCATTTGGGTATTAAATTCAGAATTTGTGTCTGCCACACTGTCATGCTTGACCAAAGTGGAGCTGATTGCATGCCAATCTGATCAAGCTTTTCATGATACACATTGTGGTATGACTACGGTTGGAATGTTTTAAATTCACAACATAACAGTGTCGTATTTACACATGATTGTATACTGTATTGTGTGTGTTGCATAAAGACGTCTCATAGCAGAGTTAAAAGAGTTCCGGCTGGGTGACATGATGATGATTGAAACTAAGATTCAATGGTTCATACCAAACCCATGTGGATGGCAGTTTTTTTTGCACTGATTGACCAATCTGAACATTGGGAGGCACAGAGGCTAGGGCAAAGATTTAAGAGATATTAGTTGGTGAGGATGAATCAAATGCATAGTCGTGTACAGGTGAAATGCACATAAATAGTATCGGTAATCACCCCTTCAGTGTTAAAGTAAATACACACTCTAGTATGCCAAAGTTTGTGTGTGTGTGTGTGTGTGTGGATATAATGGAAGCACCCACATAGAGGCTCTAGCATCATCCTAATTCAATATTTACGAGCATTCAGATACATATGTCCAGTATAAACCCTGTTACTGATACAAAGGCATGATTTTCATCTCGACATAAAGCTCACAATATGTGATCTCTCTCTCTCTCCCTCTCTCTCTCCCTCTCTCTCTCTCTCTCTCTCTCTCTCTCTCTCTCTCTCTCAAAATATGATTCTGACAAATTGACTGATGTGAAATAAAAGTGTCACAGAACACATGAAAGACATGCAACTCACCGTTCAAGGTTTAGCCTGTTGAAGATTTCAACGGTAGTTTCTAATACTTTGTCGACGTAATCCACCCTGTCTGGGTAACACTTCAATGCCAAGTTTATCAAAGACACTTGAAGAGAGACGATGTCCTCTGTGGGCATGTCTTCCCTAGCCTAAAATACAGGAAGATTCAAAGTCAATCCCATGTGGCAAATGAATGCAATCTTTAAGTATATGGGCAGATAGAGTGAAATGTTTGGTTCCATGGTAGAATGCTGTATTTATTGATTCCTTAATTTCAGAGATTGAAATGGGTTCAGTATTCTGTATAAAACATGGTTATATTTTGTTTATTTTGGGAACTCAACGTTTCACATCACTCTGAATTGACCACCGTGTTTAGATTCCTTGTACGCATTCCTTTACTTGTGCGTTGAAATACTGCTTGATCTCAAACTCTTTTACAATTCACACAGCACTCGAGAGAGTTGAAACTTTAAAAGATAAACATTCAAACACTGAGTGTACAGGTAACTATCATTATTCACTCAGAGTAAAATTAGAATAAATTGTACAATGGATAAAAATAGAACAAACTTTGAAGTTTGTGGACAAACTTACCTGGATGACTGTGGCAACTTGTTGTGAAAAGATATCAAATAGTTTTATATCACTTGGTATTCCTGTCCCTTCATCTCGATGCGCAAACATGGCAAGCCTAAGGGAAAAAATTCCAGGTAGAAAGAGTCATTCCTCATTTGCGTTATGCAAAGAATTGTTCTTATCATCAAAGTTGATGTTGAAATTTGTGATGGACAGTATATACCTTCACAACATCTGTGAAAATCTGAATCTGCATTTGAGTGGAAAAAAAGGCAGCGGTAAAAAAAGTGATAATACACACTTGTGTAAAACTATGGGTTTGAAATCTGGGAATACTGATGACTCATTATAAAATCTATGCTCTGAAAGGCAATGTAATCTACTGACACACACAGACAACAGAGCTCAAAATTAACATATACTTTTTGAGTCCCAAAACAACCCAATCTTTTATTTCAGACCACCGAATAAAATGTTTGTGGTACTTTTGTTAGGACCAGCACTTTCCACTATGAAGGATTTGAAAACTGTAACAGAAATTGTAAAGTCCTTTGAAACAGACTCAGTCAAAGTTCCTCTATCACTGTTACAGATGTGAAAAACCATAGACAGCAGTTTTCAAGCCAACAGTGACCATGAGTTTTTCCACTTTGACCATAGAAAATATATTCTAGCAGTCTACAGCAGATTACACACTACAGCTTTAATAGAGAATCCAGCATAACATAGTTTTCCCTTTCTTTTCCTTTGGCACACAATCTACAGACTTCACTCATACTTCATTGAAATTACTTCAGAACTTGTCCACTGTGACTTACCTGTCGATCAGGGCAATGATGATATTTTTTACATTGACGTGTTTGTGTAATTCAGCGCAAGCCCTAAGGAAATTGTTCAGAGTCTGCAGATGAAACTCATCAGGGAACACCTTGAAGATAAAGAAAAATGTGGATGAGGACTGAAAAAAAGAAATGCTACAAAACAAGGACTTCACATGGTAGCAAACAGAACGTGATGCAGGATCTTGAGAGATAACCTTAACCCTTTCACCACCATAGTTTGGTCCAAAACCCATTGTTATCAATTGTGATTGCCGACCTGTTTACAGGAGAATGGGGTGAACATGTTAAACCAGTTTGTTTTTTTTGAATTAAAATATTAAATTGCTTTCCTTGTTTTGAATTTGCAGCAAGTGAGAAATGATGTCATGGAATGGATTAACAATACGCAAATGAATCAATGAATGAATTCATAGAAGACAGGATAGTGACATTCCTGTGGCATCCTTTTACACTCTAAGATATTTCTCACCTGAATAGTAATCCAAAGTTATCCACTGCTTTGGCAGGGAGACTGTATTAGACTCTATATTCGATATACTTACATTTTAGTGTGTTAATTAGATGCTGGAGTGTAATTCTACCTTCAAATCCCCAGTAAGTTTAAATGGTACTTTGGCAAAGCTTTACCCACGTTTGTACAGCTGTGACCAAAGCAACGATCCCTAAATGAACAGCGCCCTCTATAGCCTTTCCAAATTGCCACCCAAATGTCAAATCTAATAATTGCAATTATAAACTGAGCAAGACGGCGAGCTAATAAAATCAGTCTTTATCCCTCATACCTGGATAATGCATTCCATAAGATATTCCTGTGCGATGCTGTCTCTGCAGCTGACAACTTGTTCCAGTACTCCTGGAAGAACATTCTGCAAAGGGTAAGAAATGGTAAGTTAGGACTCACTAACAGCTGGCATAAGTACTGTCTCAAGTACCAGAAACTGATCCTAACTAAGCAAAGTTGTATGGTAAGAATAAATTCGTACGTATCTGAATTTGAGATATCTGTCTACAAGTGGTCTTGATTTACAGCTATTCTTTGCTGTATGAGTTGATTTAAGAACTTCTGAAAGTTTATTTGCCCCACGGCCCAATCCCTACACCAGTTTTGCCATATGAAAATGTTCCAGCATCAACAAAATCATATAATATATCATCTTGGCTTAGCAGACACCCTGCATTGCTCTAGATTCCTGGGTGTTGTACTTGCCTTTTTGTATATATCCTGGGTCATGGAATCCAACTGGCTGAGCCTAACCAAATTAGTTCCTACCAAAATTCTGAGTTCCAACCTTTCTTTCTCTCGTTTTTCTCTGTCACGTGAGTGGCCTTGGTGCTGCATCCTGACCCACAGCTTGTTCATCTCAGAGAAGTTGAGGAGAATGAAGTCGATGGAATCTTTGATAGATCCTGCCACAAGCTCTGCACTACAAAATACAAACACATCAAAAAAGACATTACTATTTCATGTACCTTCCTCCATAAAATACTGACTCAGTATTTCACAGCATCGGAAGCCAGAATTGATGCAACCTTACACTTGAAAAATATTGTCAGCAGTTTTCTTTTGTTAATTCCCATTTTTGTGGGGCATATTACATAACCTAGCTATAGCTATAGCAATTTTTAAACAAAAATAGAAACTGTCAACTGAAAACAACAACCATTCACTGACAAGAATGTTGATTTCTTCTCCCCTGCAAAGTTGCTATCAATACTACACATTTCAAATGATTTTTGAAATCAATCGGCTGATCAAAGCTTACGATGAGAGCCATTGGCTACAGTTGCTGAGTGATGAATAATATCTTTCTGCTAATCTTTTACATAGCCTTGTGGACTCAAAATGGTATGACAGTGTTGGTAATTGTGACAAAAAAACTCAAATTCTATCAAGATTACCGGTAATTCAGTAATAAGTGAACTGGACAAACAAAGAACGGGTTGGTAATGGAGAATTTATGTTACAGATGCCAGATTTAAGTGGAAGTGTACACACGTTGACAACAAAACGTAATTAGCCAGAATAACAACTACATACTAAATAAATTATCACTACTACAATTAGCCGACGTTTTTTTCCCCTATCACACATGGAATGAGTTATAGACAGCATGATCTCAGACAATATTTGCATCAGGCGTCCCTATTAGATTAGTTGTACAACAGTAGCCTGTACAAATGTTTAATCAGCAAAGACTACCCCCTGCTGACAAATCTACAGTACAGCATCATTCACATAGCTGTATTTTGCAAATCACGACGTTTCCATGAAACCTTCAGAAAAGTCATATCCAATCATTGTTTAAAATTACTCTTGTGTTCATAATCTATTTTTCAATAAGATTTCACTGAAATGCTCTTTCTGTGAAATCTTCTTAGAATTTTCTTTCTCTTTTGATACATTGAAACTGCTTTCACTTCATATCGCTTCACCAGAATCATAAAACCACCCTACAAATGTTTGCAAGAAAACAAGACTGTACATGTTCTCTGTGTTGTATTTATTGACAATTTGTTTTCAGGCAATGGTATTCAAGGATGTAGAAAATTTTGGTCACAGGTGGCAAAAATAAAAGTACAGTCGGTTACTTGCAGTGTATGTGCACATTAAGTTTGTGAAGAATGTCCTGATGTTTTACCAAAACTAAATTTTCACAGTCGGCAAATTTTAGCTGATATCCGGTTGTTTATGCCGGCTGCCGGCTATTTGCTACATCTCAGGATATTGCGAAAAATACTTCACATTCAATGCAATTAACATGACCAAGTATGACTTGATATTACGGTACAAAAATAAACATACATTCAGCCTAGACTGGGCAGTAAGTTCATTGAAAATAGGGTATGATTATGACCAAATTCATCCTAGTTACTGTGAAGCCTGAGATAAATTGATTAACTCCTATGTACTTTTAAGTTTTATTTCAATTGTACTACGATTGTCAAAGTATCATGCATGTGCAATGTTGTTTCTGGAAGCACGAACTGTCAATCTACCATTGACTCTGTTTTTCCATATGTTCCAAAAATTCTACCATAAAAGTCATGATTTTATTAATTTGAAAACTCATAGACGGACCAACATATTCACACTGCAGAACTTATTTAAGTGAAGTTGGACACACATGGATTGGCTTTTTTCATGTTGCCTTCCAGACCTTACTTACATCATAGTAGCAGTTTTGTTGATATGAATCCATCAGTTTGACAGAAGACTCCACAACAGCCGACAATATTCACTGAATTTTATACTTGCCATTTGTAACTTATATTCAAGCAAAAATGCTCACTTTTCTGGCGGTAAAATGTTTAATTTGAATAACATTCACCACCAACAAAACCAGGATGTCAAGGTCATGTAGGAGTTGCGAAAATACACGATTGTGTCTCTCCTTACCCTTCCTCACAGTCAGGCAATGAATTCCTTGTGCACTGCAGTAGATAGTTCCTAAGGAACAATCCACGGAGTGGATGCTGGACACCACGGCACATCTCTACCAGGTCTTTGATGATGTCCTTCCTGTTGGTGTCATTGGCCTTGATGTAGACCACACCCACTGTGACCAGCAAATACCTGGCATAATGGTGAGAGAACACACACAATGTTGTTATGGTGAACTTAATACTCTGTTCCTCATCATGGTAAGACTTGAGCAATAGGATGATTGCATGTGCCTAGAGTCTGATTACAAAGCTTCATAACATGTCCATGGAAATTACAAACGGAGGTTACCACACAGTTTGATCACTCTGAAATATTGACTATACATTTGCAAAACATGCAGGTATACAAGAGAATGGAGAACTATGAATGTGTTTATTACTAAGCCAGAATGTTTCAGTAAAGGTCATGTCACAATAGTTAATGAATACACTTTGATATAATGCAAACTTTATAAACTAACATAAATCATGTATAGTTGGTACGTTCTCCTATTTGCTCACAATGTCAAACTATTGCTGATTTTATTGCATGAATGGATCTTTTCAAATGACTGACAAAAAGTCATCAAACTATTGCTGATTTTATCACATAAATCAGTCTTTTCAAATGACCTACAAAAAGTGACACATTTAACAGCCTACATTTCCGGATCAACTTCTTACATGATCAAATTCTCTTCTAGTTTCTATCAAAGGCTGTATTTTACTGTTGAAGTGGAATTTCAGCCACATTATGTGACTTAGCTTATATATCATATGATCAACTCACAGTGCTAAAGTATGCACTGATGTATATTTTACATTCGTTACAATGACAACTGTGACAGCACACCCGGATAATACCCAACCACTTGACATACTGTACATTAACACTTTACTGGGTAATATACCAAGGTTCCTGTACAATTCAACAATGAATCCACCTACGGCTGCATTTCCCTACACAGATCTATTCATTTATGCAAATTATTAATCAGCTTCGTTTGAGTATGCATTACAAGTCTATCAATAGAGCAAATTCAATTGGCTCAGAATTGTGCAATATCTAATGAAACCTGACAGTGGACAGAGGATCGAGCACTACAAGCTCAGTGAGTTACAGTACTCAGACATGTTAGTTCTTAAATCATTACTGTGGTACAGACTAATTTGTAACAGAGATGGATGTATGAGATGACAGGATGGCAGATTCAGGTACAGAGACTGTAACTGCAGAGCTGTAACATGTCATAAAGAAATAATAAAGGTATCTTCAAAATGATCATATGATTGAGCCTTTTTCGCACCACAGCACCATCCTTGCCATAAAATTTTTCCAAATGCATGAGAGTGAGAAACAGATACTTACAATCTCGGAATAATGTTTCCAGCATATTGAACTAACTCGTACAGGTCAGCGACCTTATGACCTTTCTGAAACTCATCTGCTAGATATTGTTCCAGGTAGCGCAATTCATCACAAATAGCCATATCTGAGTGATTTCAGTCAAAGCATAACTCAGCGTTGATTCAAGACTGCATTACATTGTACACAAATCAAAGGTTACATTTCAAAATGTTTGATTCTTCAACAAGAAAACACCTTTGTTAAATGTAATTCTTGTCAAGGTGTCATCATGTCAGCAGTGAATTTAACTAGAAACGTGCTTTAAGAGCTTCTACTTTGCTACGAGACTGCTCTATGTTTAGCAAACTTTAGTGGATTTTTAAACTGTAGTACAGACCTATTCCATTAAATTAAAATTGCAAAGTTGTGGTTCAAAACATTCATTACCTGAACAGGTTGTGAAAACCCTGTTGAAGCTATGAGTTTTTTTAAGAGTACCACATATTTCACAATGCAATAACAAAAATAGTCAGGAACAAGTGTACCATTATTGCCAAGATTAAATATTGTCATTATTTGCATTAAGTACAGATCACAATTACAAGGCAAAATCTTTTTGCGAGGACTCTGGGAAGTCCAAAATGTAACAATGCCACTTGAAAAATTATAAGGGGCCGAAGAGTACTGAGTACAGGCTGAGCCAGATTATTATAACTTTTAGTTATTCTAGGGAGTATGTTTCAATATATTCATGATAAGAGGCACCTTAACATAACGAGCAAGATATAACAATAGTGAATTAGGCCAACGTGATGCATGCAACACGGCATACATAAAGGAAGCACCAAAACTCTACACAGACTGGGAGTTGTCATGTGTGTCTATCTCGGTACGCTGTTTGCGTCAGTGTGTGATGCAAAGGATACAAAGTTCATAATAGCTCTTGGGTGACAGCATTGATGTTCTCAGCTCACTCAACATATTAGAGGCATGCTTCAAACCGTCCATCAGTTTGGCTTTGTCCTAGAGAAGGTTGGTCACAAACACATGAGTGGAAGGTCACTGACTTGTCAACAAAGACTGACAGCAGTGTCACGAGTTCAGTTAAACATCAACAGACCCATATTTGTTATTCCTAATAGTTCACAATGTTCCTTTGGGTTCAAGTTTCACTGTTGAAGTTTTGGCATCATAAGTCATTCAATCGAGTCAACAAACTTTGAAAGATACTTCCATGAATGTTTCATCATGTCTGTTCATTTACATCACGACAAACAAACCAATATATCGATACTGACACAGCAAAACATGTATCATAAGTTTTCATAAATCTTTCAAAAGCTCATTTATCCCTGTATGACATATTTGTTTGGCAATACTCTGACAATATCTGGATACCTGCCCTTAAATTTCTGTGTGCAACTAGTATCTCCCCATCCATACTATAATAATATTTAGAAAGTTCTGCACCTGCACCCTTTTTGGAAATAAAATGTCACAGTGACATGTGTTTTCAATACTCACCAGGCATCTTTTCATTTGAAAAGACTGGACTTTGACCACCTGGATGGCTTCATCTAGAAGCTTTTCCTGCTCCTCCTGCGGTGACAGCTGATGTGTCTGTGGCTACAGATTAAAAAGAGACAACATTGCAGAGCATATATCATGTGTCATTGTGGTAAAATATCTGTGTATTTCTTTTCATAAAACTGACCAAGTGAAAATTCAGACTGCGAAACACAAACATGAGGCTTGTTGAAAAAAATTACACATTTCTTTCATCACAGAGTCTCAGGTACAGTAGAGGCAATTGTATGATGGCTTGTCTTCTTGTCTAATAGCTTTTATACTAGCTTTTATATATGTATTATCCCACTTTGGTAAATTTTTACTCTCTCAACTTTGCAATGCAGTACCTACAGAAATGTACAGATACTCTTTTGCATGAGCAGACTTTCTTTCCTTTGTGATACTCTGTGTGCAAAAGATTACGAGTCACTTTTTATCGATTCACAAAAAGTCATACATTTACATTACACGATAATTAAAAGAAAGACGGAAAATGAACCTAAAATGCAAACCAAAAATCCTTTGTAAGCAGCCCCTCTAAATAATAGAGTTTGATGTAACTTAGTAATTGGATTTCAACTTTGCTTCGGTCTATTTCACATTGTCTACCTTATGGGCTGCTTATAATATTTCCAAATGGAGTATTGATGTCAAGAAAAAAAATATTAGATACACATGCCACATAAAAAGTGTCTTTCGCAGGGATTACTGAGGGTTTTGCTTTCGTGGCTGGCCAAAAATTTGCTATTTTGCTGTGCACTGAGAAGTTGCATCAATTTGGCCAGACTCAGAGGGTTCCCAGACACTTCGCACCAAAACCATTTCACACCATACCATCTCGTCCCATACCATTTCGCACCAAAACCACTTCGCACCAAAACAACCTCGTACCAAAACCACTTCGGCCCAAAAGTCATGTCCCCCAAACCACTTTGCCCAAAACTTATCGCTAACTGGTAAAGCTGAAAATAACCACCTTCCTGTCATCCTGGGACTGAAATCTTGAAAGTGTACGCATTTCGCGAAATTGACATCGTGCAATTCCGTGCACGGCACCTGAGTTGTAGCATTTGCATGTTTCTTTTCTCTTATTCTATCGTTTATGGTTTCATGCAACAATAAATGGTTCGTGGTAGCCAAAATGTCCTAACACATTAATGCTTCCAAGTTGTAGGTAAAAACAACCTTATGATACGTCGTAACATCGTTGTTTCAGGACGAGTTGACGATACTATACTTTGGGCGAAGTGGTTTTAGTACGATGTGGTACTTGGGGCGAAGTGGGGTTGGGCGAAGTAGTACTTGGGACGAGGTGGTTTTGGTACGAAATGGTTTTCGGACGAAGTTGTGTGGGGCGAACTGGTTTTGGTGCGAAGTGTCTGGACCCCACTCAGAGTGAACACTGTGGAATAGGAAACCATATAGGAAGTTACTGTGCAACTCTTTTGTTGACATATAGTAAGAAAGTGAGAACTATTGAAACAAAAAAAAAGACAGACACCAGACAGTATAATGAGCTGTATTGGTTACTTACTCAGATGAGGTCATCATGGGTGCACAGGATGACAGAGAAGAAGTTATGAGCAATGAACAGAATATGAGATGCATGTAAATGGGAACTATGGGCTAGTGACATGTTTTTGAATTTTGTCACGGGACAAACAAAGGAACAGAAATGTAAGAATTACTCAATCCTAGTCACTGTACTCCAAGATCAATATTGCCTTATAATCATGTCCTCTGTTTTAAAACAATAACCAAAGAAAATCAGACAATCTTTCCTGATATTACCACAATTTACATTAGAAATCAATAAATGCAAAACAACTGAAGAAAGTTACTCCCTACAGGTATGTAAGTTTTGAAGAAATGGTCCATGACAATACAAACTTAAATATAGAAAGGACAAGGTCAACAAATGGGACATGTAAAAAATAATTTCTATAATCGATTAAACCAGACAAAATACCAAACATACCTATATGTAATCACTCTGGCTGAATGTTTTCATAAAGGAAGCACTGACAACAAATAACTCATTATTCTGAATATAATTTTACAGACTTGAATATCATTAACTTTTCATTGTTGAGTGACATCAATTTAATTAAACAATCTCGTTGTTTGTTCGTTTGTTTCTGATAGTGTGCAGCGTGAATAAGGTTTGAGGTGATTGGTTTGTTTTCGTGAAGTTAACCTACTCTTATGGCCAACTTCATTCATTCATTATAGTACATGACAAAAGGCAAAGCGGATCTTGTTAAGGAAAATCTGTGGTCTGTCAGCTATATACAACTTACATTCAATATCTGTAGGAGCAGCTGATCTGTAAAACTACTTAAGTGGCAAGTCTGTACCCTTTTGACGATACCTTGAGCCGCGAGCCTTGACCGCATCCAAAGTGAGTGGATAAGTCAAGATTTCTCTCTCTCAATATTTGTTTTGATTTGAACGATATGCACCAAAATGAGCATCGGGCAAAACACTACAGCTCAAATGGCAACAGCATGAAAAAGGTTTTATGAATCTCCCGTGGATGTTAACTAAGACTCGCGCTGTCCGAGGTGACACACTGAATAATGTGATTTCAGAGTGACTAAAACGTCATCCATGCACAAATCCCACTCGGGAAACACCCCACACTCCAGTCCAGGCAGCACTACCCTAACCACTTCTTAAATATGGCAAAAAATGTGAGCTGTCTCCGCCACAAGCCTAAAATATATTTGACACGACCTGAGTGCTTCCCCGTACACTGCTAAAACAGTATCATAAGAAAAGGGAATCGATTTATCAACGAAAAAGTGATTTTCGACGGGTCTTCAGCCGCCATGTTGGATTTCCCTTCTATGAATCTCGAAGGGGAGGAGACGTGTACAGGAAACTAGAAGCTTCTGTCTGGGACAAGAAAATAAGATTTCGGTGATAACTGTAAATGAAGTAATATGAGCGGACTGTGTGCTTCTGATAAAGCTTCTGAAATTACGTAAAGGGCATGAAAATACAGCGATTTCGAGTGACAAGGAGCACTTACCATTTTCTCTTTTTCACGTGACCCAAATTATGTTACTGTTCAACTCTCAGCATGATTGGCTAGTAATATACTTCCGGGTTATGAATGAAACACCCATTTCCATTGGATTAGCGGTGGAATGACGTAAATTTCGCGCGAAAAGTCAATGTGGAGTCTGGGACCGGTCTTCCTGCTGCTTCTGTTCTCTTCTCTCCTACTTACCTTGAATACGGTTACCCACAATAACAGTTTGCTCCGTTTGGTTCTAGTACAATTTTTTTTTGAAATATGGAAGGGGAAATTATCCATCGCCTCGCTCCAAAACTTGGTGTCAGTTCCAGTAAAGTGTTGAGGTATGTAAATTGTAAAGTTGGCAGGTTTTTGTTTGTTGACCTCCGCTGCTCGTCGTGCTCCTATCATCGAACATTCGATGCTTTTCTGTTTTTGATCTGAGCACGGTCACACATGACCCGTGTAATGATACCTGCGTTAAGCATAATAACGCAGATGATTGCTCCCACAGTCGCTTGTGAATCGATACACTGCGGCCGTTGTGTGGTATGCATTCTAATGCTTACCACACAGCGGCTGTCGTGTATCCATTCACAAGTGACTGTGATTGCACCACACAACCGAGCAATTGGCGAAGTGGCTATTGATATTTGACACACCCCTATATTCACCCTGCTGACGTCGTTCTCAGTGGTGATTAGCTGTGGAAACGCAGCTATCTGTTGGCGGGGTAGCGGGGATCGCTATGCAGGTCAAAGGTGAACCCCGCCACGGACACAGGGACGCGTTATTTACCGAGCGCACGCAGCAACCTCTGGCGAATGTGGGTACTATGAATAGTTGTACACACAGTCTCACTCATAAGAAAATCCAAGGGTGGACACTGAACTAGACGGTTTAGGAATATCTACATTGTAACGGCTTATATGCCAACAAAACCAATATTTATGGCTATTTCTTACGTCAAATAAAACATTTTCCAAGTATTTTTACCAAGTAGTGCGCCTGTCATTTGAAACAGAGTGTAATTTCGCTGCTTGAACGAAGGGAAAACTGCTCTGTATGCAAATTGCACATCGCGACGTCACTATAGATTTCTCGAGTACTGATTGGCTATGAAGTGTCCGCTTTTCTATGACGTAAGTATGTGCAAATATAAACATTGCAAACGACGTCCCAGAGTTTCAACCCGGAAGTATGGATCTCGAACAGTTTTCGACTGTTTCATGGCATTAAAGTAAGATGTATGCGTACAACTAATTAAACCTAGTGCCTGTCTAACAATATGTGAAGTGTGGAATATCTTTTTGGTCATTTTTTTCATATTTCAGTGATTTTCACTAAGGTTGGAGCGCGAGTCGTACACGGTAACGTACAGACCGTACGCGTTCCGATGAACCACGCACTAGCTGTCCAATGACAGTTGCCGTTTGAATTTGATTGACGTACAGAGCAGTTTTCTTTCAGGTGTCCGGTTTGTGTCCACCCTTGGTGTTTTATATAAGAACAGCGGCAATGCACTTTATCTTGAAAATACTATTTTTACGATCAGATGGAAATATAAATTGTTATTAATAATTAATATGTTATTATGAACAAGCGAACACGGAAAACAAATGTTGCAAAAGATCGAGTCATAATGTTCGAAAATTGGTACTCATAGTACCAACACTCGTCATAATTCATGTAGCGCATGGCATGGCTACATTCGAAAGATAACGCGTCCCTGTGGCCACGGATAGCTGCGGGCCACCTGCCATCGAAAGTGGGTCTATTACGACGACACAACATGTATCGGAACTTTGAACAGCAAAATAAACCAAAGTGAGCGTAATTCAATAAAATGACCTATACCTGCCTGAACTCTGATTATTGCTCATTCCCTAACTCCTTTTGTGAACAAAATTTCTGGTTCGTTTACGTAATTCGGCCGATTTTCCAAGGAGTACTCAAGATTTTCACTCCAGCAGCGAACTTTGACTTCTATTGATGTGCTAATAAGGATGTCGCTCGTTCGAACGTGAATAGCGTGACGGTCGGTCAGATCCTATTAGTGGAACTGTTTACACTGATATGGGGGTGAACAGATCGAAACCTGCAACATGCCTTCTTATCAAACAAAATACGACCTTCTAAATTTATCTTTTATGAAATTTTTATTACATATCATGTTAAAATGTATCACCAAATATTGAAATAACTGTTTAATTAAAAGTTTATTCCATAGAATTTCAAGAAATGTTTTCGTAAGTAAAACCTAAACTTTAAGTGCAGGTGTTCTGATTGGGATCAATGGGTGTATAATGATCTGGAGGGAGCGAGTACATTGACCAGGGTCTATATGAATATGTCAACGTTGGTATAACTGATACCACACGGTGACTGATACCAGCCGTCTCCCTGACATGCCATGGATCAAACGGCAAGATCGACAGTGCAAATATATAAAAAAAATTGCGGCTAGATTTCCGAGATTGTTTAATTCCAACACTTAACTTTACGACTGAGCTGTCGAGAGTGTTTCAAATGTAAAACCACAAACAGGCCGTTTTTCTACAGCTTACCATATGATGTTTAAAGTTGTACAAATTCAAGTTTTATTTCACGCGCGACGGTGTGAAACCAAGTAACTGATTCAGAAACGATCTTTTGTAAAGATTACGATGTGATGTGTAAAGTTGTACAGGTTCAAGTTTTATTGCTTGATTGTTCATTCAGAAAAAGTTTGATCGATGTAAAACATCGTTTGGCAATACTTTCCCTCAACCTTCGAAGTTGAAGCAATAACTCGAGTTTCAGTCTCGAAATTCGAGATATCTGGATATACCTCTATGCTGGTGCACAGCATTCTGTTAAACAGGATAATTTGTCTGGAAATGTGCGCCCGGCACCATATCAGCGCCAAGTCGGATACCATTATACCATATCAGCGTTCAACTGTCGCGTTGTTTTTCACTGATTGAAAAGACTAATGAAACAAATCGGCGAAAGTCTTGATGCCAGTGACGATTCGAGACAACAAAATTTCTGGTTCGTTTACGTAATTCGGCCGATTTTCCAAGGAGTACTCAAGATTTTCACTCCAGCAGCGAACTTTGACTTCTATTGATATGCTAATAAGGATGTCGCTCGTTCGAACGTGAATAGAGCATGACGCGATGGTCGGTCAGATCTATTAGCATATCAATAGAAGTCACAGTTCGTTGCTGGAGTGAAAATCTTGAGTACTCCTTGGAAAATCGGCCGAATTACGTAAACGAACCAGAAATTTTGTTCACAAAAGGAGTTAGGGAATGAGCAATAATCAGAGTTCAGGCAGGTATAGGTCATTTTATTGAATTACGCTCATTTTGGTTTATTTTGCTGTTCAAAGTTCCGATACATGTTGTGTCGTCGTAATAGACCCACTTTCGATGGCAGGTGGCCCGCAGCTATCCGTGGCGGGGTTGACCTTTGACCCGCATAGCGATCCCCGCTACCCCGCCAACAGATAGCTGCGTTTCCACAGCTAAGTGGTGATAGCCTACTTGCCATCGATATAAACAATATATTCTGTGATATCGAGTACATTGTACTCAATTTTTACAAACCCTGGACAGCTTAATAGCCATAGTCAATCGGTATAGCAACAACGGTGTTTTCATTGCAAGTTGCACCCAGGGGATAGCCCTTATGCTTACTTGGTGAGAGGACGGGGACTCAAGAAAATAAATTCAGATAAATCATTATAAGGATAGTCTGAGAAAAAGTCGGCCATTTTCCATGAGTTTACTACTTATATTGTTTGACATGTTTAAAGATACTGAATGAATGGGTTACCGTGCATATATTCAACTCTTCATTTCCTTACATCATATTTAACAAATAGATCCCAGTCAGTTAGCTTCCAATGGAACCTTGAGTGATGCTCTTCCAATTAGTGTTGGAGTCCCTCAGGGCTCTATTCTAGGTCCTCTTTTCTTCCTGCTTTTTATTAATGATCTCCCCCTAGCTTTAGACAATTCAGAAATCAATATGTATGCTGACGACACAGCGGCACAGGCGGTTGGCCACAATATCCAAGAACTTGAAACTAAGCTCAATGGTGACATGGCATCCATTTTGAGCTGGTGTTGTAATAATAACATGTTTATAAACATAGAAAAGACCAAGGTGATGGTCATTGGAACCTCCCAGAAAAAATCTAGAACAGACAAATGTATAAACGTTGTTTGTAATGACGAGCAGCTTGAATGTGTTAAGCAAGAAAACCTTTTTAGGTCTGTCAATTGATGATACTTTGACCTGGGATAAACATGTCAGTAAAGTATGTGGTAAAGTTGCTTTTAAGCTTTTACAGTTAAAGCGTATACGTTCATTCTTAACTAAGAAAGCAATGTTGACGTTTTATAATTGTTTCATTCTACCTCATTTTGATTATTGTTCAAACATATGGGGTCATTGTTCAACCACTCTTTTATCTCGTATAGAAAGACAACAGAAATCTGTTGCTAGAGTGATTTTAGATCAAGATTTTAATACTCCAAGTTATGTTTTATTTAAATCCCTAAGGTGGTTGCCAATTCGTGAAAGAGTTTCATACAATGAATCAGTTTTAATGTACAAAGTTCTGAATAACCTTGCTCCTGATTATCTTAATGTTTTTAGAGGTGTAAAGCAGATCCACGGACGTAACACAAGGTCTGCAAACAGAGAAGATCTGTATATTCCAGGGCATAGAACCCAATTTTTCAAAAGAAGTTTTATGTACAACGGGGTTAAAATATGGAATACTTTGCCTGGAGAGATCAAATCTAACTCTTCACTTTTATCATTCAAAAGAAATTGCAAGTGCCATTTTTTTAAATAGATGGGTTAATCTTACTGTTATGTAAATTTTAAATTTGTTTTTAGATTGTTTTACTTGTAGCGTTTTTACATTTTTTTCAGTATAAAGTTTTCTTCCTGACTTATTTTTTTAATGTAAATATTGTAAATGTTGTTATACTCGACTATGTGTGAGAAGAGCCGCTGGCTCAACAGTTTATCGAGTTTAAATAAAGTCTAATAATAATAATAATAATTCAACCCCAGTTTTAAACATAGTAAATGAAACCATGGCAAAAACGAATTAATGGTCATGACCATTAATTCATCTTCGCGATGGTTTCATATATTGTGTCAAAAACCAGGGTCGAATATATGCATGGTCACCCACTCATTCAGTATCTTTCAACGTGTCAAACAATATAAGTAGTATCTCATATCAAACAAAATTCATGAAAAATGGCTGACTTTGTCCCGTTAAATCATTGATGTTCCAGTTTCGGACATACCCATGATCAAGAGGAAATAGGTAAGAAACTTAGAGTCAAAGTACCCCTCACAAGAAGTTACAAAAGTAATGTTACGATGAAAAAATGTTTTAGTGTGTGACCTTAAATATTGGGCATCATGCAATAAAACACTTGGTCTTTTTTCTGAGTGACTTACATAGCATTTTGTACGTTACAGAAAATCTGAAGAGCTGCTGCGTTTGTGTGGAGTGAGACTGACATCAAGTAACTTTGCAGCATTGAGTATGACAGGGTCTTGCAAGGCTGTGATGTGCATTGATCTGGCTGCATCAAGCATGGATCAACATGTCAACAAGGTATATAAGCACTACTCAGAGCGTGTCCATCCATTCCTTCACATAGGGAATAGTTGTGAACCAGAGGAGTTTTCCTCAAAAAGACAAATTTGTTGTGTAGGGGCTGATCTGTCCCATGAAATTGAGTAAAAAACATAAAGTTGAATAATATTGAGCATAACTGATATGAGTATCGAATGAAACCCGCCTGCTACATATGCTGAGATCAGCAGCTTATGAACTGAACTGTCAGACACCAGAAAAGTCATTGCTTTCTTTGTCTGGCTTGTGTGTACTTTTGGTTAATTCTTTGAGTGCTGTAATTTTTCCCACCAAAATTTTAGTGTAACATTTTTACCAATTTTATGAATTTTTCTGTAATTTTTTTATGGACATTACATTTAATTAGCTACAGTTTGTTATCAAAATTTTGACAAAAATCGGAAAGAAATTGACTGGAGTATATTTTCTACAGGTGACAAAAATTGACTTTGGCGCTCAAAGGGTTAACAGACTGGTACATTTTGTTTATCCTGTTTCAGTATATATCAAGGGTGACGTTAGAGACTTCTCAAATGATACAAAATTGCCAAAAATGAAACTTTACCCGTACAGATGAATAAAGATATTTGTCTTCCGGATACATATATATATACCTTTAGAAGAATATAAAGAAACATTTGTTTGTCTTGGCAGTATTTCTTATACTTCACATCCACAGCTGAATTCCACTTTCTGTTTCAGGATGTTGCCTCCAAAGTAGCAGGAATGAAAAAGAGAGCCTATACCCATACATTGAAGACTCTTGAAAACTCCTTAGATCTCCAGCCAAAGCTAACAGTAAGGGATGTAGCAGTGCAGTTTGGTTGTGTACAGGCAACAGCACTAGCACAACAAATACTTCAAAGGTAACAGTCAGTGTCAATTGCTTATGAAACTTTTTGGATTGATGTGAAGATGTCCTTAGAGTTTCACAGAATTGCTGACAAGAATATATTGAATACGATATAAACATAATTTGATTCCAGTGTATTACTTTGTATACATATCATTATCAAGTGAGAGAAGTATATCTAAGGTATACATCAAAATGTCTCAGGCAGTTACATTGCGTTTGATATGATTATATTCCAGTACTGTAGCTATAACTCAAATTTAAAAGCACCGTCTGCTTGACTGTATTGTGCATCATCTTACATTACCGTGACTCAATTTCATGCATTTACCAATCACAGATATGAATCAGAGATACAGAGTTCAAAGGTCAATGGACAAGAAGATGTTGTAGATTTCAGCATGCCGATGTACCCAGCAGCAGCAGTGTACACAGCATGCAGGTGATAACTTATTTAAAAACAATTCTTCACTTGAACTTTTTTGAGTTTTCATAAAGTGTTTGATTTAAAGGCCAGTTCTGGATAAATTGCTAGAAGGATTTTTTCCACCACATGTTTAAGACAAAGAAGTTCAAATATGGGTCCAAAAACAGATGTAGAATATTTAAAACGTTTTTACTATATATAATTCCGTTGAAATAAATGCATTTTTGTTTTGTTTGTTTCTGTGAAAACAGATGTCTGAAGGTAAAGATAGACAAAAGCAAGATACTCAGTCTGGCAGGTATCAAAAAGACAACTTTTGAAAAACTCTGTTCTGCCATGGAGACACACGCCCAAAAACTATTAGGTAAGAGGTACAGTTATACAAAGAGTTGGCTACTTTGAATGTTGTGTAGGAAACACCTGTTTTCATACATATCATAACTTATTACTTTTGTTTATTTTAACTTCATTGCTGTCCTGGTTAGTATTTTGCTTTTTCACATGTATGTATACACAAACTGAAAATGAACCTGTTTGCGTGTAAAGGGATTTTGGACTTTCTCTTCCGCAGTGAGGAAGTTTATGGCAAATAACAGCAAGATATCTGGACAGGTAACTTTAAAAGTTGCCTACCGTAGAAAATAGCACCTACTGATATTTATAGTATTACTGAACACCCTATACCTTGCCTCTGATCTCAGCAAAACAAAAATCAGGAATTCATTCACCTATCAATAGGGGCAGTTAACTGTACTAAACTTTCACCTTCCTTACTAAATATTTACCTGCCCAGGGCAGGTGGGTGGGCAGGTATACAGTTCTAAATTTTTTGCTACTCTGTTTTCTGTACATTTCTCATATGCTGATTGTTGAAAGTGATATTACAAGAGTACAACACCGTTTTTATGGTGCAATTTTTCAAGTAATTATTTCTGTATACTAGTAAGGGACGTTAGATGTAATTTTTTCAATATTTTCATCCAAGGAAACCAATACATGTATTCTTTTTCTTCCCTAAAATATGTTGATATACAAAGCATTAGCCCTGTAAATTTAACTCTCTGAGTACCACCAATATACGAGTTAAAGTCAGTTGTAAACTTTGACATTGGATAAGGACACACATGCAGGCTGTGTTTACAGGTTGAATACGAGGCATATTGACATGATTTTTGAACAAGAAACTGTATTTTACAAGCAGAATGAATTCAACGGAATATACATAAACTTACAACCAGTGGACTTGAACATGGTTATGTTTGAGAATAATCTGATCAGCTTTCACATCCAGAGCTGCGTTTGTATGATTTCACCATGTCCTGCCATTGTCTGTCACACACACTCATAATCACCTGTGTAATCTTTTAAGCCATGATATTAAATTCTGATTTTCATTTTATCTTTGCAGCAGATAAAAAGGCAATTAATGGTAAAAGAGCCCATCAGTGGACAGATGATTTAGAAAAATCTTTTGAAGGTAATTGTCAAAACTGTAATTCTCAGGTGCCTGTAAAAAGTAATTCCCCTTTGTGCCTAGCTTATACGAGCAATGCATTTCAGTGAAACAGGAGTATAGAAATGCAGGCATATTTTTTGATATTCACAAAAAATGCCCTGCTGAACCATTGGAATGAATTGTGTCGTGAACGTCTCTTTTTGTTTTAACCAGTCTAATTACAGTACGTTTCATTTAGGTACTGCAACTCAGCGTAGGAGACGGACACATTTCAAATGATTAGCTGGGGTATCACGACACATTTCAAAGCCACCGACTTACTGATTAATTACTGTGAACCAGCATGGGGCAGTCGTTCTGTCTGCTCTATCTGGCTTTGAAATTTGTCGTGATACCCAAGCTAATCGTTTGAGTTGTACATGAAATGTGGCCTTCTCTTACGCTGAGTTACGGAACCTGGTTGAAACACACTTAGACTTGGTTCAAGTCGGTGAATTTTTAAAAACTAAAATCATTTATAATAGTTTCTCTTGTGTCTCTCCTATTTCGTACAAACCTATTTGGAATTGGTAGCGCAGGTTTTCCGAGCGATTGAATGCGTTACCTTTGAGTCTGTGCAGTACAGTGAGTTAGTTTTTGTCGGATTCACCGACTTGGACTTCTTGCAAAGTACCGGCGGCCAGACGGACTGTGTACACAGTGACGTCAAGCAAATACAAAATGATTGACAGTTATTTGACAGTTATCCAGCCATTATTCTGGCCAATAAGGAGAATGCGTGAACTAGTCTTAGTGGTGTTGAATAGGACCCTTTGCTGGGCCTTTTATTTTCGCACAGAACAAGCCGCTTGACAACTTCTTCTTTGGCCCCGATGGTTGATCATGTAGATTTGAACTGTAGTCGGAACTGCTGGAGCTTTTCAGCAGAGTCGATGCCGAATGTAGCATGATCTGCAACTCACATGAGTGTGCAGAAAGGGGTCAAGACTTGTACCAACGGCAAACTCTATTTCTTCATAGGACAGTGTCTTTTTTCCATCCTTGAATAACTGGCGACGATTATCGCATTTTGCAACATGGGCCCCACAAACAACATAGATATTTACATGCGTTTTCGGTGATACAACAGAGGTCGTGCTGACTTTTCTGGGAGTGATCGCACTCGACATCTTATGAATAATATATAAGTAAATAAAAATATCATCTCATGAATAATTTATAGCAACGCAAACCCTGCAAGAAAGCCAAGTCTATGATTCCAGGTGAAACTCCCCTCTATAGCGTTCACCCGACTCATCGCGTCCACTCCACTCACGCGCGTTTCACATGAAAGCAAAATACAAATCATTGCTTTCACTCCACTCAAACATTCACAAATCACAGACTTGAAACAAGTCTAAAACACACTGTAAGTTTCAACTTTGTGCACAGGTTTATGAAGCAAGCAAATCCAATTCTTTTTTCAGCAACTGTACAAATGAATGCTGTTTTCGTTGGATATTTCGGGGTTTAAACCACTTAAAGTTGTAATATGGGTCAAAATTACCAAGTGTTTTATGTAAAACTAAAGCAGATTGGCCATACTATGTTGAGTACTCTTCTTAGATAAGCCTCTCGCCACTCTCAGCGCACTAACACATTCAGAGTGTGCTCTCTGAGGGACTGGAAAAGCGATGCAAACATAATAGCAGATCTTGACATATTAGTTAATGATGAATAATTCATAAAAATGATCAGAAATATACATGCGTTGATACGTACATAGATACGATAAAGTTTGGTTTTGCCAATGATTGTTTGATTGGTTTTTCCCACCAATCCATTGGCAAAATGTGGACGTACTGTACATTTTAGAATCCAGACTACATACAAGGAAAGGGAACAGATTTCAGTTAATTGTTTTCTCTATTGAAAAATTGATTGCATCTTTATGTAGGGATGTAGAAAATTTCGGTTACACGTGGCAAAAATAAAAGTATAGGCTGTTACAAATGGTGTGTGAGCGCACAAAGTTTGTGCAAAATGTCTTGATTTTTTACTGAAACTAAATTTTCACAGCTGGCAAATTTTAGCAAACAGCCGGTTTTTGCCGGCTGCCAGCTATTTTCTACATCCCTGCTTTATGGGTTGGGAGGGGGTGGACTGCGGTTCACACATCACATGGAACTATTGTTATAAATGCCTCCACAAATTATATCTGTTCTCTTCTTAAACCCCAGTCAGAAATTGGCATGACATATTTCATTGAGAAGTCATCAAAATTACATCTTCAGACTTTACCGCCCAAAACGCATGCTCAGGATATCAATGAGACTTCACACATACAACATGATATGGCGGATGGATGGAGGTAACAACCTCCAAGCCAGGCTGACACTGAATGACAGACTGTCGTTTTCTTAAGGGTTTATGGATTCAACTAATTTTACCAATTATTGATTAAAAAGCTTGCTACGTCAATGTAGACTGTCAACAGCCACTTGTGCCAGTATTGCTGGTCAGTGCACCTGGAACATTTTGCCTTCAACACTGCAGCCTTGTGACTATTGGTTGTTGAGGCCAGGAAGTTAAAACATGGCACTTGGCACAGTGGCTACCACACTGGAGGAGTTGAGGCAAAGAAGTCAGACATGATCTCTTGTACCTCCATGGATCGTGGGACTGTTGTTAGTGATAGTCTACATCAACATGGAGTGGTACCCCCTTCACTCTTCATGTTGTTCCATCTATCAGTCTGGAAAATGTTCATTTTGCCAACATTGTTTGCTTCTTGCTTGCGCTTTTTCCGCTAAAGGCTGTACGAAGAGACCACCCCGACCGCTTCCCTGTGCAGGCCATATCCACACAATGCTAGCAAGATTCAAATTATTCACCATGCACCAAATATGCACGTGTGCATTATCGACTTCTTGAAATGACATTTCAAATGTTGTGCTTTGCCCTCGCGACAGTACGCAATTAGGTATGTAGAAAAACTGCAAGTTATTGGGTAATTTGTTTATTCTAATTAGGGTCAACCCCGTTTCCAGTTAATGGTCAAATCTGCAAATGAAATGGGTGCAGATCTTTCTTGGAAGTTAAATTGCCAAAATGTAAAAGGTTAATTCTGACCCATACTGCAACTTTCCATTGGCTTTATTGGTGACTTGAAAATACAATTTCTTAAATGACAGTATGTAGGTTTTGTCATTCAATATAATGACTTCTATTCCTCAACAATAGTAACTTAAAACATTTGACACAAACAGCATCCTGGTACAGAAAGCAGTCTTATCCTATAATTTGATAGAAACAGGCAGTTTTTTTCAGAATACGATATAAGTTCTCAATGTGGTCATGTCTTTTCTTCCCTGTCAGATGAGGAGTCCTCATCAAAGCACAGTCTAGGCCTTACCAAGTCACCGAGGAAGAAATCCAAAACTGACGATTACGAAGACTGGAAAAGACGGATACTAGAAGAAGCGACAAGTAGTGACTCGTGACCATCAACTTGAATTCACATACTTAATTAAAATGCAAAAATTTCAATTTACTTGAGGAATGTAAAGTTTGCCCAGCTAATTGATGCAAGTGGACCATGTCATCATCAGTTTTGTTTTTTATGTGAGAATAAATGTTTTGTTTAAAAATTATTGCAGTTTCTTTTTTCATACCAATGATACTTTGAACTTGTACTGATTAAGCAGATAGTTAATTACAGCACGGTCCCAGATTTTGTGAGATATTTGTGAACCGAAAGTCTGCACCACAAAGCTATCTTTTCTGAACTTTTCACTTCGGAAACTGCACAAACAACAACTTCAGTGGAACCACCCATATTCCAAAATGAATTTTCTGTACTAACCCTTTTGCCACCATTGTTTAGCCCAATCACATTGTTTTCAGTTTGGATTGTGGACCTGTGTACAGGGACATGGGGTGAAAAAGTTAAAATACAAGAATATCACTGTGGCACTGACAGATGAGTCACAATCTGCTCTTGTGCTTTATATGCCAATTTTAGCATGCCACCAGAATGGATAAAAAGATGCTAATTCCTAGCTTTTAATTAAGGAATAGTGGCGTTGGTTTACTATGTACCATCCAATGTGCCCATGTTTAAATGCAGGGATGTAAGCATCCATGTTCATACAAGCTTGTGAAAACTAAACATTAATGGGTCAGTAACTGTAACGTGATAATTTTTCACAGTTTTTATGTCAACATGGAAAACAGTCTACCCTCAAAAGCATGTTGAGATCACAATGTTCAGCATGTCAACTTAGCCTGTACATGACTTGTGTAAACTGCTTTGCCATTGCTGATTAGTGAAGTCTGGTCTAGACTGAGAATTCAAACTTATACAATAGCAGACTAGGTACATGCTATACATATTTATGTGCTGGGTTGGCCAGCTGAATAGTTGGTGTTTTAAGACTATGTAGGAGTCGAACAACAGCTGCAATTGTCATACTTCACAAAAATAGTGAAAAAGATCCTCAAAAGTCACAACTACTGGCCAATAAAAAGGTCAAGGGAAAAAATTCATTTTCTTGTCGATAAAAATCCCTTTATCACAGATATTGGCAATGAATTTCAAGCAAATGTGAAGCGAATTCAGCATTTGATGCATGCTCACAATTCACTCCTTTTGTAGCATTCCAGTTTCTGCAAGACTGCCAAATATAAAACTGGTTGCGTCCCACTGTTTATATTAAGCTGCATCGGCTGCAGCCACCAGTTTTGGTACATCCACTATTTTAAAATGCTGCATGTGCACAAGAGATGTTGGGATATGTTGTGCATGGCAATTGTTTTGGTCTCATACGAGCAGGCGGGAGGACCCCTTCCCCCCCCCCCCTTTTTTTTCAGGAAAACGAAGTTGCAGTTTCAGTTTTGAAGGCGCCCTCAACGTTTACCCACGAGAGTAGAGAAGCTGATTTGTGGTCTGTGAATTTCGTTTTTCCGTTTGTACTTAGACTCCGGATTTTACCGGGCACTAGCTTTTTCAGCAATTTTTAATTTTGCTCGTTAACTGCACAAAGGTTTATTTTCTGTTGATTTATTAAGCGGCAGGAATAAAACAAGCAAAATGAAAAATTTATACTTTACTGGCTTAAGCACAACGTATTTGTTTCATATTTTGTTCGTTTCAATGAAGAGAACATTCAGTTTCTTAGAAAAGCAGTCCATGTCCACTAGTATGATTTTTAATTTTTTTTTACCTGGATATCAGATGACTCCGACAACGAGTACCCAAACTCTGAATCGGATCATCACTGATCGTGGGTGTATTTTTTTTTTTTACATCCATTATTCACAGTCACTCGTGATCAGTCTATTCCGCTTGGCGTCTATGCCCCCATAGACGTGTGTACATATGCCTTTTCTCAGGCATATGTACACACGTCTATGGGGGCATAGACGCCGAGCGGAATAGACTGATCACAAGTGACTAATTATTCTACAAAATTACACCGGACAAGAGCCGGCTATACCAACCAGAATTGATTTTACACCATTTTATGTGACGTAACCAGTGACATCTGTGGATGGTCACCATTGCCAACGGAAGTGTTTTGCAAGTTAATTTGCGGTGTCATCTTCAACCAAAGTTTGCATGTTTCCGTGGCAACTTTTCCGGTGATCGATTCTCTTTCCTGATCTTCTGCGCATGCGTCATAATGCACTTGCCGATATCCATACGAGCGGAACGCGCGCGACGCGACGGACCGGCTTCATGCATTCTCGAGGAACAGTGATATCGTACTTCGGAGATGGGACGTAACTTCTTATCACGCCTAGTCGTTTTGAAGTGGTTGTACCAACAATTCTGAGATGGAGATAACATAATCCTGAGTCATCGCGAAAGTTTTCAGTGAAACCGAACGGTGGATTTTTAACATCGCACAAGTTGAAGTTGATGTCTTCCACCAGCCGACCGAGAGATGCAGACCAAGTTTAACATGGTCTCCGTTTTCACACTTTTGCTAAAACAGGGATGGCGAGTGAATTCCAGAAATCCACTTTGATCCAGAAACATTCATACCTTGAATGATATACACATCATATAATTTTGAAGTGGGGCTTTGAAAAAAAATCCGCAATTCCAGGGTACGTTTTGAAATGGGATGTTCTGCAAGTCAAGACGCCAAACTACGGTGGAATGGTGAGTAACGGCTCAGTTTCCATGTACTGTAACGCTTTGACGTACGTACAAGTTACTCTGCATGGACGTCCAGAGGGCATTTCTGACCGCAGAGTGATCACGTAAAAAGAGACATCATGTATCCATAATTTTTAACAAGTTTGTTTAAAATTAGAACTCTGTCATATATCAGTTGTAGACCCTACACATATTCTATTCATTGAGATGTGGTTAATGTTATACGATCGTTTTTTGAAATTATTTTAATAATTTAGAACAGCTTCAGGAGGCCCAATATGATATGGTTACTATTAACCTGAAGTTAGCTGCATACATGTAACATAAATTGACTTTCCTCACAATGCTCATCAGTTACAATTTGAAAAGAGCCCGAGGTGATTCTGTTTACGAGTAGAATAGCCGGGAAAATGATCGTGAGCTGTCGTCTGCTTCACCATGGTTTAGCTGGACAATATCAGCGCGCGTTGTCAACCGGGAAGAAACGTGAAGGTGCCCGCTCAGTCGATACAAAATTGCCCCAAAATAGCTTTTAAATGCACACTTCTATATATTTTAATATACATTTATAAAGTCGTTTTATGGGCACCACCGCCAAATTGCCGAGGAAATATCTGTTCAAGTGTTGGGATGTTTGGATGAAGGAAATGGTGTTTATGGAATATATCTTTATTATCAGAGGAAAACCTGAATTTTTTCTGGAATGGTATTGATGGGAGATCTATATTTAAGACTACAGCATACATTCACGCAGTAATGACAAATTTTCAGTAACCAACACTATTATTTTACGGTTCAATGGTAAGATAATCGAATGGACATATGATATTTTAACAAAAACATTACTGTTTGTGAAGAAAAATACTTGAATTTTACAGCTCTTTGTATTACTTTGGTATTTAACTTTCAGTTATTCAGTTAGAGTATGGTTAAACTTTATGCACATGTGACATCTGGCAAATGTGACTTACCAGTGATGCAGTCTTCCATGATTTTTCTTCCTCCGTAATTATAAAATTCACGTCTCTCTTGAAGGCCTGATGTTCATTGATAATGCTGAATTTTTAATATGTGCTGTAAATTTATTAAAATTTGGTCTGTTTCCTGGAAGAACATGTTTCAATATCTAATTGAATTAACTCTTTCAAACAGTGTCAAAAAGATCTAATTATTGTGTCTGTAGGTTATTTACACTTGTGAATAGCTGATTTGCATTTCTATAGTGTGTTACCTTTGGTTATGAAATTGTTGATTAAAAAAACAAAACTGTCCTAGTTTGTTATTGTTTCCAAATTGATTTTAAAATTCAACATAGCAACCTGTGCTGAGTAAATTGAGTCCTTGGACCTTGTGTGAATAGGTACCCCATACGCATACTCACTGGTATCTTTTACTTGAAAATTAATGGATTGCATGACTTCACGTTTTGCAACTATAATTATGTAAGCAAACAATGGTGATGGAGGGCTGTTGCTAAGCAAAATGAATGTGTGTGGCTTTACTTACAGCTGTAGGGATTGCTTTCCTATGTCACTTGCTGAAACTAATTCAATTATCACGGTAGTTGGTGGAAAAATTGCAATGTTTGCGTCACCTGGCAGCAATTGCTATACACATCCTTGGTATCAGTCAGTAGATTGGACATCTACATATTTGGGGGATAGATTATTAAGACTCTTTAAGAAATAGTGAGATGAAGCCTTTTTAATCTTTTGACTCCATGGTTGCAGTACACTGATCAAAAACAAAATTCTGTTGGCAAATAATAATTCACAAATACATCATGTAAAACTTACTCAGCTAACAATTCAAGAAGAATAAGCAAGGTATTACATGCAGCTGTGCATGTGTGTACCCTGTTCAAAGTTGTCTGTCATCGCAGCTGTACCTGTGGAGTTGAAGTCATTATTTGTTTTGATATCATTAAGTCAACAGTTCAGTCTTAATTCACCAAAGCGTGAGAATATTGATCTTTGAAATTGATCTCAATTATGAATAAGTGATGGCGGCTGTTTGATAAAACACCTTTGCCTCGCACGCATCACTTACTCAGTTTTCCTGCAGCCTAGATGTTAACAACAATAGGGATCAATATTTAGAATAATTACACACTGGTACACAATGGGAATGAAAGTGTGCAAACAAGGAGAGCCATTCTATGTTGCATCATAAGTTCAACAGGGACTCTAAGAGCAAGTCAAGTTCCATTCTGAGATTTCCAATTTCATCACACATTTTTAACTCTGTACATTTAATATGGTACAACACGTTACACTGAGCAGTTATCAAAGATCAATATTCTTACAATTTTTTGTGAACAAAGCAAATTTTTTTTACATTATTTTGTAATGTGACGGGAAAGGGATTTGTTGATTTTCAGCCTAAAGAGCAATATTAAGCTGCCTGGCAAATTTCAAATGTAACTTAGCAGGTCCCAGAAATTTCCCGTAATTATAATACTAACCAAGAATGTCCCAGAGTCCAGTTCAGTACTTACTAATGATCATGATTATAGTCTAGCTACATCAAAAATTGTTTCATTCCTTCCTTAATGAAAGTTGTCATCTATGGTTGTATCCCACTGACAAAATACAAGTTTAGTCTACCATTGATTATGTACATTGTATCTGTTGTAAGCTTTGCAGACAAAGTCAAGTTCATTCGTTTGTACACTAAATGTTGCTGTAGTCTCACAAAAAGGATAAAATAATTTTTAGTCTCCTTTCATAAATATTAATACAGTTTCAAGTTGATTATATCCTGCATACGGTTATATAAAGCTATTCGATGTTACTCTGTCGTTGAGATGGTTTTTTGTGAACAAAGCAGATCTGCAGTGTACAGCCACAGAGAAGGCTGTCAAGTAATCATCCACAAACTGCTATTTACCGTCTTCCATGAAATGAAAGCAACAAAGCTTTGAAAAATGAAACAAATGATGTGAAATAGGCTCTGTAAATATTTTGGTCAGATCTATTATATTAGAGTTTTCATCACAGAACTATGAATAATCTGAGACAAGAGTTTGTTTATTATTTCTGTCAGGCTGACATGCTTGCTCTTTAAAATATTTTCTTTCAATTTATATGAAACTTGTAGAGACTTTTAGCATGAACAAGATTCAGTAGATTTTTCAGTGAAGTAGAAAATCAAACATTTACGAGAGTACTTCACATGCTAGTCAGTACCAAGCAGCCTGTAAAGTAGACGCATGCATTTGCATAATGTTTTCCTGTAGTCAGGGGCAACAGTTGCCATGCATCCAACAGGTGCCAAAGTTGATCTTCTTTCGTTTAACTTTGCCCTCTGACAATTGTAATTATCAAGGAAATAGAAAGTGGAAAATGCATTTTCTTCCCCCATGGATTAAATACGGCCATAGTGGACACAAATAATCAAATCCGTGAAATGACATTGGAAACTTGATTAGTTATTGCTAACCTAATAAATGTTATATTAGCAAGCCAGTGCTTTTATGTAGCAAGGAAAATATACAGTTTGTTGGATTTTGAAATGTTGGAGTTGTTTAAATAGACATAATGGAAATGGGATAAGAAATTTCTATTGAAATGATACAGTGCAATAGTTGCAGCCTAGCAGGCATGTCTTGTAAAACAAACAGTCTGATTCTACCTTTTGGATATTGAAATACTATATCTTATATCAAGAGAAACCTAAGACTTTGACAATTCAAAAGAGCAACATTATTTTCATACAATACAATGTTGGAAAAAATGATGGTGTGTTTCTGTAACATGTCCTAACACCATGGGTTGCTTTAAATTTTGTACTTGGGACAACTGAACTGATGGCTTAGGGCATCATGGCTTGTCCGTGGTATCCACTGAAGGGGCTTGAATTGCTTCGCTCAATTTTATTTTGATTTCAAAATGACAGACTGTGAGAGTGCAAATTTGGTACAAGTATCAACTTCCGCTTCCCTCTAGCAGTGTCTGTCCGTCTTTAATTTAGACAGGGAAAGTTGTAAGCATAATGTTTTTTATAGCAATGCAAAATCATTGGCCATTGCTGAATGATGGACAATCATTTCCCACGATGCCTGTGATGGATAGTATTGCAAACCAATTTACTAATTAAATTCATGATGTTGCGTCCCAGTATTTACTTTGGTTTTCTTCAAAATTATAGAAGATGTAAAGCTACAAAACTGAGAAATCAGTCAGTTTATTTTAGCTGCCTTTATCTTCTAATGTATTCTTTATTTAATTCATCATTTAAAATTTCCCAGCAGCGGACGCTGTACAATGTACAAGTATTACCAAATTTATCATGTAAGCCACATTCTTGCACCACCAATCTGCAAAGTCTGTCATTGGAAGTAGCAATATTACAACTTTACCAGAAAACTATGGTTGTGCTTCTGAAAAGAGGTCCACTGTAAGATTCCTAATCGAAATGGTTTACATTTGTACAAGAGACAAACTCTGGCACATTGTATAGATATCCAACAATTCTTTTACTCTCTGTATATATCCATTATGAATACTGCATCTTGGTATCGGCAGATAATTAGTGGTGGTCGTGGCACCTTAAAAGTTTCTCTTTTCTGAATTAAGCTGCAGTTTTTGATGGAAAGTTTGCCGAGTGGTTCTTTGAAAAGCATGGATGTCAGAAATTGAACCATGGTGTTCACTATCAATTATGTTATTTAACCCTTTCACCACTATGGTTTGGCCCAAACTCATGGTTTTCAGTGGTGAGTTTTGGGCCTGTTTACATGGAATTGGGGTGAATAGGTTACTGATACCTTCTCGTATCTATGTGATAGGTTACAATGAATCCCTATCAACTTTGGACCGGAAAACATCTTCCAGACGCAAGCTATCAGCAGAAATAAGAGCCATGTACACAACTTTCTCACCCGAAGTCATCACCATATTACACTTCAACGATGTATACAACATCGAGCCAGGTGAAGAGGAACCAGTGGGAGGAGCATCACGCTTTGCCACAGTGATCAAGGAGCTTCAACATGTCAATCCACTGCTGCTATTCAGTGGTGATTGTCTGAATCCATCCATCAGTGAGTCAGCCAGTTTTGATGTCTCATATAGTCATATTTAATTCCCATATCCAACAAAGAAAGATCATCCTCATATCTGTGAATGATTAGGTGATATATTAGACTATTGATTGAGTCTCTTCAAGGTAGAATATAGTGGGGCTCATTTTAAAGCTGTTGGTGTCATTTTAATCGTCATAGTTTTTTGAAATTTTTTTATGTTTTTCTCCATAAAGTTGACACGGCTGTTGGCCATGTGGAATTTCAAATATTGGTAAAATCTTGGGAATTGTTTCTCTTGGACCAAATGTGCATGGTCCACCCGATTTTTATTCTTGAATTTGAAAGAGAATTGTATGATTCCTTGATGAAAATTTGAGCAAAAGCTTAAGTCTTGGACTTTCAAGGCGCAATAATTACTACCTTAAGTTCCATATAAACAGAAACTTTAAACATTTTTCAGTAGTTTTGGTCTCTTTGCAAAATACAGGTTCTTAATTGTTATACTCTTCAAATCATCTAGAAATGCCTAGGGTTTAATTGGCAACTTTCATTGCAGCCTTGGTGTGTGTCATGTGAAATGTCATTATTGGCCACTGAATTTTAGTCCAGTCTGGCATTCATTTGTCAGCAACAACATTGCATATTCTGTTGTACATCAATTGATGAACGTTTGGTGGGAGCTACAAATTCTCTGAAAATGCTGTCAGCTTTTTATTCGAGTTTGCATTATCAGTGCATAACTACATGAGGTCAATTTTATTCACCTTTGGTGAAATGACATGTTTAAAAGTTGTTATCAAAAGAGTATAAGTGTACTTGAAGCACATGACTTGTGATGAAAAAATATGGAATATTGATAAAATCGGGGAGACACCTGAAATAATTTTATAATTAAGTTGAACATGCTTTTAGATGGCCTATATACTGTATATATTTTTAGGCTGAAATTTTATGCAAATTCTTGTTAATGCCTGGAAAAATTGAATAGCACTGGCTTTTGAATAACATTAGCCCCATAGCAAACCTTGCTCTCCTATGTAGTTGCACAAGCAATTTATACCTGTTTAATTTTAAAGTATAGAGATGAATTGCTATGTAACTATGGTTTCACAACTCTTTATCTTTCCAAATGAAGTATTTTTTCCTGTGACGTTGCACTCTCTTTGTCTCAGATGGGTATGACATCATTGTGATCATTTGATTTTTGTTTTAAAGACATGCAGTCAAAACATTGTGTGTTTTAGTTTAAGTATCAATAATTACTTACAAGTTTAATATCATATTAGGAAACCATTTGCTGGAATGAACCCTTCACAAATTTTAAGTATAGACACTGTCCACCTGTTGAAGCTACTTCGAATAGCCTCGTAATTCCAAAAAATAGAATTTACGAGGCTTCCAATGTGATTGTTATGTTTTAATAGGGCCATCATTCTATGAACGATGTCAAACAATCATATGAGACTACCAGCTGTGTTAGGAGAAGAGTACTTGAATTTCGTTTGTAGTTTCCAAATTGAAATAAAAGTTATCTGTGTCTCCAAGGTAATGAGACTCAAATATGCAAGTTGTTGAAAATCCATGTTGATTAGCTAAGTATATGATGAAGAAGGAGATAACAGACACAAACATTACCTTGTTGCTACCTTTTAATATATAGATCAGCTACCTGATAATCACAAACGCAAAGACCATCCCATCACCCAGGAATTTAGAGTATATACCTGCAAAGTGCATAGTGATTCTGGAGTTCTGTTGTACTTCCATTAAAATCGCTGAATCAGAAGAATAAATTGCTCACAGCCTGTTTGCCCGGGTATATTGCAATTTGGACTTCAAAAGACGTCTTTGATGGGTCTGTCTTTCAAAGTTTGAGCAATTTCACATGAACAGTGCTGCTTTGTCAGTTGATTTAACATCACAGCAGGAGTGTAGTCCTTGATCAAATGCAATATATAATATATCGTAAATCTTAATAAAGGCTGTTGTGGTTTTTCATCGGGTGTCTGTTTCCCTGATTTTTTCCGGGTGATTTACTCTGAAGCAATTTTTGTTCACTTAGTTTGTACATAACAATGAATTTTGCATGTTTGTATTTTCAGTGAGTAACGTCACCAGAGGACGGCAAATGGTACCGATATTGAACACTCTCAGGGTTCATGCAGCTGTGTATGGAAACCATGACTTTGGTGAGTATGATATTTAAGTAAACACTTTGATTCAGGGCTATGGAAATTCAGCAGAAAACTCTTGTTCAGAAGTATTTCAGCCCAAGTATTGAAAGCTAGAAACATGCATCTTGTTGAGCATACTTAAAAACAAAAGTGTTTTACAAAAGGTCTTCAAGAAGAAAAGTGGATTTAGCAATTTAGTGAAAATTATACCACTTGTGTGAACAAGAGTTTACCTGGTGATTTCCATATGATTGCTCATGACATACATCGCTCTGAGAAAACTTCAGATTTTAAATGGAGTCCACTTCCAAAATACGCTAATCTTTTATCATAAATTGCATCTCTTCGTATTTGACCAAAATGTCACCATTGCCTTGCCTTGGCAATTTTCTCCATGGTGCGAGCACAGGGTAGCTTATTGAACCTGGTAAAACATTTAGAGTAGTTTCTAAAGGCAGTAAAATGTCAATTGTGAATATTGACCATTTAGCCAATTTCTATGGGAAAAGTCAACCTATATGCTCTGTTTAACCTATTTTACCTGGCAATGCAAAATGGTCCTGCACATCCTGTTTGTTATTGTTATAATAGGCCAATGTAAAGTACAACATGAATAACAACCTTCTAAAAATCAATAAATTTGTATTGAATAGTTTATGAGACAATAAATGGACTTGATCACTCAGTGTCAGGTAATTTCTTTTGGATTTTCCCATCAGACTTACAGTAAGTTCTCCATATAAATATTATTGATACCCAAGAGCACTGAGTAAATTAAGTAAACTGTTTCAATCCTTGGCTCAAATTATTTTTATCTGTTCTTTTATGCTTTCACATACCAACATGTCAAATGCCATCATAATATTTCATCATATATACCATTTCAATGTGAAATTTACCTTCTGCAGGCAGTTCCCTTGTATTACCACTGTTGACAGCCAATAAAACAACTGTTGACTTTCATATCCGTACAATTCTTTAAGATAGAAGTCTATACAACCTGAGGAAATTTGTGGATATTTTCTGAACATTCAATCATACCCTCTGTGAGTTGAGAGTGAAAATCAACACTTAGGCTATTGCAGTATTGATATTAAAAATTGGCATCATAGAAATTTTTCATAATTTTTTGAAAAAAGCAGGGGCTCGCACATACTGTTGCTATACTTTTTATATCTGTTAAAGTGGGCAGTGCAATTGAAAGGGTTGCACCGAGCATACATCACTGTATCATCAAGATCCATGCATTGCTGGCGGACAGCCAGATTCAGTAGATATTTCAACGTCTTTGAGTTAGATTGAATGAGCCGAGCATCAGATAATACCATACACAAAAAGAGCACTGCTTTTACTGATAACAATATGGGAGTGAAATCTGAGCTGATTACTCGATGTGATTAAATGTGTGCGAGTGTGTGATTTTTGTATTGAGTTGTGTGGATGCATGCTTTTAATGGCTCGATAGGTAAATGTAAGGCTTTCCGTCCTTAAATGTCAGACTTACAGGTATATACATGTATGTGTAAAGAATCCACACGCTTGTGTGCTCAAATTATGGAGCGAGAATTTGTCTTGGCCTTGAAATTCAATCTTGAGTGTACATTTATTTGAACAACTGAAGGTTTGAATTATACATGCTATTTTTAGCAAAAGGGGAATTATATTTCTTTTTCTGACATTTGCAGTAAATAGCAGGCTACACAGTTACTTCATACTACACTGATCCATGGACTTTAACAGTTTAATAAACCACTAAAATTTCTGGAGCTTTGTCTTAAGCTGTTTTATAGCCCATGATATGTCTCAAACTTCAGGTGAAGAGTATTTTGCAATTATGCAAAATCATCAAGCTGGGGTCACTCCAGTATGTATTATAGAAAATAGAAACAAATTTTCATCATAAGAGAATTTTAAATGGATCAGGAGTTTTCCCCTTGTAAATTCTGATGTTCCTCTTTTGTATTTGTTCAATTCATGTGATTGTGCACATATATTTGATAGATATTTGGACAATGGTCCCACATGCTCTGCAACAGTTGTATTAAAAGTCAAAAGATATTGAATATTATGCTACCCCAAAATAAACATATGCATCTGAACAGTTTCAGTAACATGTGAATAATGCACTTTCTATAAACTTATTAGTGTATTGTCAATTTTCCTAATCTTACAGTCCATAACTCCTCTGATTTCAAATCGTTAGATTTTGGTGTGGATGAACTTAATGACATCGTCATGGAAACTAACTTCCCTTGGTTGATGAGCAATGTGATTGACAACCTTACAGAGGAACCCTTAGCTGACGGCTTGGTCAAACACATCATCGAGTGGTCAGGGAAAAAGGTATGGAATCTTAATTATTGAATCTGTTATAACAACAACACTGTGCAGATTCATTCACAAACTGACGTTGTGTGAATTTTGTCGCGCTCACTTGACATCATTGATGAGCTCTTTTCATATGCAAATCAGTTTCCCAATCACAGAAAGTTTATGCAGAGACATACATGCATTTTGAATGATGTTCATTTCACAGTTAAAGCATTCTTTTTGTCATGAATTGAAATATTTGACCTTTATTTCATGTTTTGGACTTCTGTGATGTTGGGTGGAGTGTTTTGTAATTTAAAGTGCATCCAAACATTAACAGTTTCTAGTGAACGTCATCTGTTTTGCATGGTATCATCTCTAACCATAGACTCTCTACAGTCCTTCATTCCTAGTTTATTTCTCTCAATATCATTGGTCGTTTTGTTTCATTCTATGCCCTGCGTCATATGTGGTGCATTCTCACATGGTCAAGTGCCAAAGAATACCGCACTGTGGCTAGCGAAATGTCAGTGGACAGTTGATAGTGTACTCTATCACTAAATCTTAGAAGTCTTTTTCTTATCTTCCAACTTTTGAATTTAGTTATCATTTGATTTGAATTTCTTTAAGAGATTTTAAATTCTTCAGAATAGAAATAATTGCTGCTCCCTTGCCATAGGCAGCTGTTGACGAGTACACAATTTTTGATATAATGATGAGCGTTAATTAATAAGTTCATTAATAGATTAATGCAGATTCATCATAGCTTCATGTTTTATGAATGGATTTCTTGTGCCATTTGTCAAACCATAACCATATTTTATTCAATCAACATTCGTGAAAATTTTATGATCGCAAGTTTTTGTTTCTTTAACACTGTCATATTGTCCTAGGTGCGAGTAAAAGTGAAATTGTAAAGAAATGGCTGATTGATGGCTGAATCAAAATTTGCCGGTAGTAACATTTCTTTAGGGTTTTTGCAGCTGCCTGGTACAATCAATAATTTCAGTCTTTTGTTAAGTTTTTTATGACTTAATTATGTAAGGTATGGCGGAGAGCGTTGAGAAATATGATCATTCACAGGACATACATTGCAATAATGCGAGACAGTTTCTCTCTGTATAGCCCCTAGTTTAGTCTTCCATACCCGTTTCATTCAATGGCCCACTCTTTCTGTCATTCTCCCAGTCTAACAATCGCAAAGGAAATTGGATGATACCGCCGAAAGGTACCGTCTAGGAATGTTTGAGTTGGAGGAAATCCTGTCTGCTGAGTGGTGCATTTCAAAACCACTGCAGCGTGACCAATATCACTCTGCCAAATGCAGAGAGTAGAAATTTTAATTGTTGCTGATAGGAAGTCAGGCAGCTGTTATCCATCTGTCTAAAAGTGAGTGCAAAAACCAGTCCTGTTTTGATAGCCTCTTATACCCGCCGGTCAGGTACACACCTCCCTACAGGTAAAAAGCTACATTTTTGAGCAATCAAAGTTATCCCAGATTTTGCAATGAAATAGCCAGCATGTGAACTCTTACATACATATTTAAAAAACTCATCATGCAGTATTAAGTGGTTTTAAACTGTCATATAAATTTCAGTCATAAAATTTTTGCATTTTTCTGTAACTTGCAGAGTCCAGTCCCAGTTGAAGATGTGAAGTTTGAGTATACATTATATAACCAAATATTTGGATAATTATACCATATACTGACGAGTTTTATTGAATAGTGAAAGTGTCATGTATTTTTACAATTAGCACAAACATTAATCCGGAGAAGATGCCAACAGTGACAATCAGTCAACCACTTTTTTTCCGCTCTATTTCTGTCAGGAAACCTATTAAAAATTCATGATTTCATTTAGTTTTGTGTATGTTTGGTTACTCTAACATAAGTTGGTGCCGGGCAAAGAAACATTTGAAAATATGATTGATGGAAAATGCATTGAATATTAATGTAGCATTTACCTAGGATTAAATGTAGCTGTTTGAAAACTACATATAAAAAAAGCCAGACTCTTGCAACATTGGTGCATTCATAACATTATATTTTGATTATTTATACATCACCATCAGTACCACCTTGTATATACTCATCTGTGTTTTGCTGAAGGTTGCCCCGATCTCCCAACTGACATATTCCTAATGTTATGGTCATGTAGTTTTTTTTCACCCCTATTTCTGTCTACCAATGTCCAACTTTGTCATTGAAAACAATAGGGTCATGTTCACATTTGGCGGTGAAAGGGTTTACTGTTGCAAAATGACGTCAAACTCTTTTTTTGGTTTTATTTGATGTGTTGAATGTGTATAGTGTGTAATGCATAATAGCTAGCCTGTCCTTTTAGATAAATATAAATTTTGTAATTTCATCAACAGCTCGGTATTATTGGTTTAGTGGAGGAGGAATGGCTGGTTACCTTGGCTACCATCGACAGGGCTGACCTCACATACCTGGACTATGTTAGCCATGGTCGCAGACTAGCAAGGGAGCTCAAGCAACAGGTAAACATGTCTTTGTAAAGTGAGAACAAGGTGTTAGTTTCCAATATCTGAAATCCATATCAGATAACATTAAACAGGAAGCAAATCATACCTTCATTTTGCTTGCATTTAAAGAAGCATTGTGAAAAATGAAACAGGCCGTGTAGTTTTGTTAACACTTTGTTTGGTGAATAAACATGTAGTTTGGCTAACAACATTGCCTGTATAATTTGATTACTGACAAGTTGAGATAAAAAACCAAAAGTAATTTAAAACATTGGTATACTACATTCAAGAAACCTTGTTGAAATGTCAGTCTTTGGAAAGTAACTGTGTAAGTTTGCTGTAAAATCTTATCACTTCAGTAATTTACAATGTACAATGAATTTTTATACAATATATCTTAATGATGTGTATGCGTAATTATTTTCACTGTGGATTTGCAGAACATTGTCAGGTGGAGAAAAAGAGCAAAAGTATGATATGTGTGCCAGAGTGTGTGGAGAGAGAGAGAGAGAGAGAGAGAGAGAGAGAGAGAGAGAGAGCAGCTCAATGAACTCTCCACTAATGAACATTTTTTCCATTTAAAATGTCAACTTTATAAGAAATATTTGAATCACATTCTATAATATTCATCAAGGGAAATTTCCTATGCATGTCTTTGCATACTAGTTTTAACCCTTTGACTGCTGTAATTTTTCCCAGCAAAATTTCAGTGCAACATTTTACCAATTTTTATGAATTTTTCTGTAATTTTTTGGTAATTTTGAACCAAATGGTCATCACATAATATTGGCTGCAGTTTCTTATCAAAATTTTGGCAAAAATCTTAAAAAATTTGACTGGGATATACTTTTTAAAGTGACAAAAATTGACTTTAGCACAAAGGGTTAAAGAGCTCTAGTTTTACCTTAATTTAGTGAAGTACATCTGCCCTACCAACAACCGTTTTACCTTAATTTAGTGAAGTACATCTGCCCTACCAACAACCAGTACAAGAATGTGACAATTAATTGCCAGTGGATGCAAACAAAAAACAAACCAATCAGAAAGTTAATTGTAATGAAATACCCCCATTAGCCGAGCTTGGTACACACTAGTGCTGAACAATATCACCCTAATGTGTTTGCAAAATGTTTTTAAGATATCACAATTAAGTATATTGTCAAAAATTGCTGATCAGACGCATTAAAGTAAGCATCATTGTCATGAACCGATGAAACGATGTTTATAATAGCCAACTTGTGTTTCATCATGTTGGTAGTCACAATGGTTTTTTTGAATGAAAGACAAACTGAGCCCTTTAGAATTAATAGAGGAACTATGATCATCACAATTATTCTGGCTATATAGCCATGTAATTATAATACATACTTGTATGTAAATGACTGCTTTTTTGTTCAACAATGGAATATATGGCCATGAAACAGAATATGCAGAAGGCAGTAATCTAAAAGCCTCTAGTGTGACTATAATTTAGAAAATGTATCATTGACCACAAAATTAACAAACACTGTGTATGAAGTCAGCTGCATGACTTTATTTTTGTATTTCAAAACCAACGCAGATTTTTTACCCACGTGCGAACTGATTATTGTTTTGTAGTTTGTCTGTCATGAAACAGAAAAATCACTTTCCACCCATAGTACATGTCGCCAAAGATAAAATTGGGTAAGTTCACCCTCGACCAAAGGCCTCACTGCCGGAATTTTCCCGGCTTGTATGTATGTGGAGATATATTTTTAATGCCACTCATACTAATCAGCAGTATTTTATGTAACTTTGCAGGGAGCTGACTACGTCATTGCCCTGACTCACATGAGATGGCCCAATGACATCAGATTGGCACAGAAAGTGGATGAAATAGATCTGATCCTTGGTGGCCATGACCATGACTATGAAGTCAGACGGGTAAAACACTAGCTATCACTCATAACACCTGGAATGCTGCCGACGTCTTTCATTTTAAAGATTTCGTAGTGACTATGAAAAACCTCCATGATGTGTTTCTTTCCCCGTCTGTCAACAAATATGAAATCAGTGTATGAGATTGTGAGAAACTTGTAATTTAAAACTGGTATGGCTCAGGCCTAGGCTAAGTTCTGCTCCATTTAATTTTTGCTTTTTTGAGGAAAACAGCCATTCAGTTCCTATCCCGCCCCTCAGCCGAGGCCACAAGCCAGACCGCAAGTCAGCTTGCAGTCTACGCAAGTTTCATAGATACACACTTACCAACCGCAGTTAAAGAAAGGGTGCCCTAATTATTTCAGTGTAACCGGTAATTGGCATTACTGTTCTATACCTGTGAAAAGTGTACGTAAAATTACATCTGCCTAGAAATGAAGTGCATGTTTTTCAATCCTGTACAATATTTCCATGTGCTATTTTGAGCAATTCAGTTTTAATGAAATGAAAGACATGTCCCAGGGAAAAATATCAAAAGTAAATGTAATATCCTCTTGCCGTGAAAATCCTTCCATGGAAAAGGAAATATGAATGGATTTTGTTGTCAGAAGTAAATGTATTTGCAATTATGTTAACTGTCAAAATTATAGGAAGCTAGAATGTTTGCTGCAGTGATTTTTTTTGGCTCAACCTCCAATAAAATTTCTCAGTCTCTGCATGCACATGTTATGAAAGATACAATCCTTATTTTGTGGACTGTGCACAAAAACTGCAAATGTGACATGTCAGACAGTTGTGCAAATACCAATGAACAGGATATGAAAGAGAAATACCCTCTGAGTGAGAGAGCATACAATGGATCTTTCAACGGCTAGCATTTAACGTACGGGTCTACCATTAGATCTAAGGGTGGGGCGGGAGTCAAAAGTAGGTGCAAAATTTCTGCAAATCAAAAATTGCTAAAATTTAGAAGCCATACTTCTTTAAAAAAAAATATTCATATGAACATCGGCTGAAAGAAGCAAAAGATGGAGGAAAAGTGTGCATAATGTGGAATACAAAAAAAATCGTAAAATTTTGAATGCAAAAAATTTGAATGTCAGGATTCTGACGTACTGTTCCCCCTGCCAACTCTGTCTTCAATTCGGTAAATTCTGTCATACAATTAAACATGATATGTGAGCCAGCTATAGGATTAGTCTCTCTCTTCTGACAGCTTAATTTAAAATTGTGACTAGATAGGACGAAAAACATCTAATTGTTGTATGTATATGTGTATGTGGTTGTTACCTGACATTTACAGATAAATGGTAAGCCAATCGTTAAAAGTGGGACTGACTTTCGAACTATGACTCGAGTCACTATAGAATTTGCGTTGAATGCCATCTCAGTGTGTACAGAGAAAGTCAATGTGACATCAGATTATGACGAAGACGAGGAAATAAAGGAAATCGTAGACGCATTCCAAGGTTAGTAAAATGGAATATGTTGAAGGACCAAACCCTTTTTTCATTCCTTTGCAGTGTCTGCACTTTTTGCTGAAAATTTCTTGATGACTTGTTTCTTGGTTGCAAACATTTTTTACAGTCCAAATTGTGTACACAGAGGTTGAATGGAAGAAATGACACATTAAAGGAAACTTGGAAGTCTAAAAAATCATAAACCTAAGCTTTCTAACTCGAGTGGATAAAATACAAACCAACTGATAAAATTTATACTGTCTGTATTCTTTTCCCAAAGTCTGTAAATTATTGAAAAAAAAAGTAAAACCCATGAGAAATTATTCAAACTTCTTAATATAAAATATTTAGGGCAAATCTGGTTAATCCTAAAGTCAAGGTTAGCTTGGGTCATTGCTGCAGATACAACAAACAGCTAGCAATATGGAGCACTGCTGTAGGGTGTTCTTCGCACAATCCTTGTTATTATTATGAATGAATGTCCCAGCATAATTTTGATAATGATTATCAACATTATACTGGTTCTTTCATTCATATCATTTTGTTGTTGCTCTATGCACACTTTGCTTATAAAGTTAAAGACTAAATGTGCCACCATATTGTTCTCTGTTGAATTCATCATCTGTAAAATCAATTTCTGCACAGATGTTAATCTGATTATTTACTAACCGGGCTTTTGAGCACACCAATAAATGTTATTGTCCCATGTGACAAATTTCCTGACACCTCAATTAAGAACACAACACCTCAGGAATTCTGTTAAGGTAATATGCACCTCGAAAGTGAAAGACTTAAACTTTTGCTCTAACTTTCCTCAAGGGATCTTTCAATTATTCTCTTTCAAAATCAAGAATAAAAATAGGGGGTCACCGTGCAAATTTTGGTACTAGAGAAACAAATTACCCAAAATTTACTGATATTAGAAATTCAAAATGGCCGCCATCCCAGTGTTAACTCTATGGAGAAAAATAAAAATTTTCGATTTTCGAAAAACTAAGCTGGTGAAAAGTTTTCTTTCACCAAGAGCTTTAAAATGAACCCCCACATGTGGTATATCAGAAGAGAATTGTAAAAGTTTGAGAGTCCGAATGTCTGTCCCGAGGTGCGTTTTACCTTAACTGTAAAAAAATGTAAAGACTGGTTACCTCACCTTCAATTGGAGAGTACACACTCAATTTTAGTTTGAACTTCAGAAATATACAGTCACATGACACAAATCATTGCAGCTGACTGTCAATTAATCGTGCTTTCAACAAATTAATGCATTTCAGTCAAGTTAAACTGTATTATACAAATTGCCTGTGACCCTCTGAGGAATAAAATTGACCCCTGCGTTACAGCTTGGTAGCCACCACTGTATGGAGACTGCAATCAAATTTAGGTGAACTTGAACTAGATTCTTCAAAGTCACTGGATATCAACCGTTAAGTTACAAAATATCACTCAAATTGAAAGAGTTATCAAGATTTCAAAACATCAGCTTGGGGCCCTTAAAGAAAATTATCTAAACATAGGAAGTATTTTGCTTGAATTTACTCTCAAGCAGAGTGTGATAGGTTTCATAGTTTGCCATGCTCTCAGCAAGTCAACTAGGAGCTGGACCGGCTGTGCAAGACGTTTCTTGGTTAATTTAGCGAAATGAAATATCCTTGTTGCTAATACCAGAATCGGTGTTAGTGCCTGAAAAAATTTACCCCCAACAGCAAAGTAACGACAGAAATTGTGGTCTCTCTGAAATGGGACAAATTAATGCTTCAATTACACTGTCACTCACAGCAGAGTGTATTGTTTGGGATATCTTACACTGGTGTTTTCACAATTCAAAGTTGATAAATGAACACTTTATTGAATGTTTTGACAAGGCCGCTGGTTAAGTGGCCAGTCATTCATGCGAGGGAGTAAAGTGTTCTCCTGTGATTGTGTTGCAATAGAAATTGTGGCAAAGGAGATAGAGGGAACCCTGGGCTATTTAGAAGAGGAACTGGATGGCAGGTTTGCAAGTATTAGAACCGGGGAAAGGAACCTGGGTGAGTACGTTGGTGTAAAAGACAAGAAGGATAATTGGGAGATAAATACATAAAAAAAGAAATTTGAATACCTTAGGCTCGGTGAAATTGTGTTCAAAGTGAAAACCGATTACAAGGGAGACAATGGTGGTACACCTTAATAGGGCTTTTTAATTGCTTGGAACATTTTGAAATGACTTTTTGTGATGTCAAGGTTACCGTAAATCTTAACAATCTGCTTGGCCAGGGAAAATGTGGGTGGCATTGTGTAATGAAAATGAGAAACACTGATAATAAGGGTATAAATTGCCATTTGAATGCCATTTTGACTTTTTAAAAAAGAAATGCGCGAGAAATTTTCAGTTTGTATCTTTCTCCCTCTTAGTATAGTCAACATGGCTGTTCCAGAATATGTTCCAACTGCTGAAATTTTCACTGCCAATGAAAGAGTATATGCAGTCTTGATGTAGTATGCAATGTTTAGTTGGTGCAGGGATTGCCACTATTGCACAAATTTATTGCAAACAAAAATGAACATTCTTTTTTATGTTGGATATACTTAACACTGTCATTGGTAAAAATGAGCCACATCCCAAGGAAAATAGGATTTATACACAAAACTGAAAATGCAAATGGTAAATTTACAAACTTTCAGGTAATTTTGTCACGGATATCATGCTGCAAGCCACCAAAGCAGATGTTGCACTCCTAAATTCTGGCACATTCAGATCCAACAGGATACACCCTGTCGGAGAATTCAAGAAGAAAGATTTGATGCAGATCCTTCCACTTGTGGATTCTTTAGTTGTTCTGGAAGTCACAGGTATGAAAAATCTTGAATTCCATTGGTTGAGGCATCTCTTTCCATGGCAACAGTGTTTCAATTGCCCTATTGCATTTTGTCTTGCATGTATGGGTTATCTACGGTACATATCAGTACATTAGTATTGCTGCAGTGAAAGCTGCCTTTTTTTGTTCAGCTCACTGCAATCCGTAGATACCAGTCTTCTCAGTAATGAATTACCATCATTTACTTTGCGAACATTGTTACCATGAATAATTTTCCAGATGTCTCCTCATCTCATAATAATATTTACAAAATCATTAATAATACAAATTATACTGTAAATTTTCCTTGTGCTCTTGTCATGACTCAGCACTTATAATTTTGTTCTTTAGGTTTATATAATGACAATTTTTTGTTGTGTTATGATGTAGCACATATACTTTTATTAGATTGTTTTTTGTCCTTTGTAAATGGGGCTATGCATATATATCATTCTTCAAAGGGATTTCAAGTACGTTACCTCATTGTCCAATTATTAAAGACAATCATGCATACAATTTGTAGAAAAATACTAGGCTAAGCTTGGCAAGACAATAGAAAGCTGATACGGTAGGTATTTCAGTTACCCAGATACTGTTAACTGTTGCGGTATTGTGTCACAAAGGGACTGAAAACTGCAAGAATTTTTGTTTCAGGTAAAGAGATACTTGAAGCCTTGGAGAACGGCGTGAGTCAGTACCCAAAACTTGAAGGTAGATTCCCCCAGGTTGCAGCTATTAGGTTTGGGTTTGATCCCAGTGCTGAACCAGGAGACAGGGTTGATCCATTCACCGTCATCATTGAAGGAGAACATTTACTCCCAAATAAGGTAAAAATATAGATCAAAGACAGATCCATGTGTTTGTCATAAACAGTGTTCACATTCATAATGATAGTAGAAATCCTTTTGTCACGTGTTCTTCTCAATGTTGTTTGAATGTATGATTGTGTTAGTTCAGGGGAGCTGCACGTTGCCAACACATTTTTTTTCACAGGAATATTTCTCATCTAAGATGACAAGGAAACCCCCTCATATTATATCTTTTCAAAAAGCAGAGAATCTAAAGTTTAGTAGGTAGCAATAGTTTACTCAAAAGATGAAGGGGGTGTATATTTGGGGTAAAACTCTTCGAATTCGGTATTAATGATAAAAGTTAATTTAAGTCAAAAATCTGTCACTAATTTCTGAAATGTAATAATTCACTTGAAAGAAGAGTGTATGTAGAAAAACACGAGTATTTTATTTTGCATTATCTATCCTCATCCTAAAATGGCATGGTTGGAAAGACTGACACTCAAAAAAATTATAAAAACATGATTTGCAAATTTAAAATGCCTCTTATTCAAAATGTAAGAACTTTGTTGCCAAACAAAATAGTCATTTGTTATATAGCATTTTAATAACATTATGTGAAAATTCAGAAAATTTGACCCAGCCAGAGTGGAGTTAAATTCTTTGGAAATCTTGAAATTGGGAGAAAAGAGAAGCTCGGAAATCGGGTGATTTGCATACATTTGCATAAATTAATACTTCTTTATCATGCAGCTTATGACTGCTTGACAAGCTAAAAGATGAACCCAACCAATTTTATAACCTTGGGTTAAATTAATTAAAATTGAAAGAATATTTGCAAAAAGTGATTTTTGAGCAAAATACGCTTTGTTGGGTGTAGTGCCCCCTTAAATGACATAGAAATTTGACATACTATCCCCTTTAAAAGTCACTAGGACTCACATTTACTTTCAAAAGTCATATGTACTGTAGTGTAGATATAGGAGAAAATCAAAATTTTACTTGCATCAGTTAGCATAATGGAAATTTCAGAAACTTTTCGACAGTGATGACCCCAGGACCATTTTTTTGCAGATGGGGAATGGTAAATGTACATTTGATTCAGTAAATCAAATGATTGTCTGTGAGCTCATGTAGAAAACTATTTTGTTTTTATGTTCACTAAGTGAATAAAGAAAATTACCCAATAAGAAAGAAACAATATGGTGCAAAATCATATCCTATGTTGGTATAGAGAAAACTTGATAACTGTGGCTGCCATGTTTTTTCAATGTTTTTTTGAAAAGTTCCATTTTTTCACAACTCCTCCGATAGAAGTATGTGTTATAATTTATGAGATGTGTTCATATTTAAGTTTGTGTATCGCTGATGTCATTTGGTAACTCTGGATTTCCAGAAGTACAGGCTGTGTACAAAAGCCTACGTAGCTCAGGGTAAGGACGGTTACTCCATGTTCAAGAACTGCAAACGCATGGTCAATGAGGAAGAAGGTCCCATCCTCAGTACAATTGTGCAGAATCACTTCAACTCCATTCAGATGTTGAAAGGATTAAAACCATGCAAGTCAGGACATAGGCAGAGTCTCATTGGGCTTGCAAGGTAGGCAAAATGATTCTTATCTTTCATTGGATTTTATGGCGTCCTATACCTTCTGTGTTTTAATGCTCTATCTCGTCTTGTGCCGTACATACCGTACGTTTAACTGAGAAAGCAATGGGGGAGGAAAAGATGTGATTTGGTTCTGTTAATGTACGTACATACGCGCCTCAAAAGTGAAAGGCTTGCCCAAACTTTCCTCAATGAAGCTTTCAAAAAATCCAACCAGGGGTCAACGCACACAGTCTGGTACTAGAGAAACAAATTATGTAGCATTTAGCAATAGTTGAAATTCAAAATTGCTGCCATCCCTGTGTTAACTTTGTGATGGAAATAAAATTTTCGGTTTTCAAAAAACTTAAGATGGTGAATTCGTTTTTTGCTCCCAGAGCTTTATATAAAATGAGAGCCTATTAGCGGTACATCAGAAAAGTCTTGGAAAAATTTGAGAGTCTGAATATCTGTCCCTGAAACTAATTCTTCTACCTTTTAATGTTTGCTAAAGACAGTGCATAGCAACTTAAGCTATGATATAATTCCCCGTTGGGAGGGTTTATTATACTTTTACAATGAAACAATATATCATTACTTTCAGAACATCTATCATAAAGTAAGATTGCTGATTTCCTTACTCAAAAGTATGTTGAAGATTTGACATATTTCTGAGGTCAGATGTTTCACAAACATTAACGACAAACAACATTTCTCAGTGAAATTGCTTTGCAATGATTAAACTCAATAGTAAATCACCCAAGCGAAATGATACGTTTTTTAAGAATGCACGATTTACAGTATCGTACACTGATCATCAAGATATGTAATGATGCAAAGCATGATTTTTATGGAAGTTGAAGCGATAACCCTTGGTTTTCAATTGGGTTTTTGATCTGCAAGTCACGTACTATGTATCGTGATTGTCAGCAAAAGTTTAGATCACCTCGATAACCCTGTACTGTAATCTTTGAAGTAACATTACACATATCATAACGTATAATTACATTACTTACAGCTCATCATCAGCTGAAATATTTTAGTATAAAAAGTCACAAAAAAGGGCTGCTTTTGAATTCAAGTAATTCACTTTTTATTTATCCTCTACCTTTTCTGCACCCTAAAACAGTAATTTAAATCGAAACATGCCAGAGAGTATTTTCATCTTTCTGTATTTATTGGATCTGTAGATGTATATAATTTGGGACTATAGTATACGCCAGCAAGCAGTGAGTCAAATCCACATCATAAATGTTATTACCCTTTAAAGCTTCCTGTCACCATAAAATGTGAAAATAACTTATACATGATCATACCTTTACGATATACAGATGCATGGCACAAATGTGCAAGACTGCAGGATTTTTCACGTTAACACCATACACAATAGAAATGACCATATTTTGTTCCTTCATCAGGAGGGCTAGTTTGACGCAGACTTCCAGCATCCGGATGATTGAAAGCCAGGCCAGCCGACTGGCACCTGTCGTAGAAGGTAGAATATTCCAGCTGAATGAAGGGGAGAGAAGCCATCTCGCAGCTCGCAAGAGAGTTTTCTACGAAGCAGTGGAGCATGGGGACATCGTCATGCAGAAGGAACATGGTAGAGAAAGACTAGCAGCGCATTCACAAGGTAAAATATCCTCAATGATCAGACAGACTGTCCCTCAGTCATAAGACTTAATGGAACCTTTTATACTGCTAACATTTTTTGTGAGCAAGTGTAACTTGAAAGAGCAGCCACAGTAACTGTAACTTTCAATGATTTTTCATTTTCTTTGTTTGATGGTATCAGCTAATATAGATACCTACTACACAGTCTCTCAACACAACTATGACGAGTGAATAGTGTGTAGACCAGAATACATCTGTGAGCAATGGTTCTATTCCAGAATACAAAGGACACCATGTGTTCTACAGACCCAGTTTACCCAAAAGATCATGTGACGGTACAAACAAACCCACGTCTACAAACATGTATGGAAATACATGTATTTCTGTGCGCATTTATGTACATGTTTTGTTTGTACCGTGCATGGTCCATTGGAATTCTGGATTTAACCTATTTCAATGCTAACTATAAGGCCTCAGAAATGTATATTTGTTATCAGTAACCCAACCCAGTTTACATTTA
>LD348253.1:197884-209888 GCA_001465055.1 Ptychodera flava
GGCCTTACAGGTCATTTAATTCTGTCTAAAGCTGGTTATCAGTAAGAAAATCATTACTGGAGCTATATTAAACAATCAATAACTGTCAGCCTTTGAGTGAAACAAATTAAAATTCATCTATGAATAATCAAACTATGATAACAGGCAACTGGCTCAATACTATACTGATTTCTACGCAATTATGTTCTGCGTGTCTTATTTGTTTCATCATCAGTTCCTACGGTTTCTGTGACCGAAGCCTCGTTATCAGAAGAGGAGGAAGATGACAAGGACTGGGACCGAGAAGTAAACTCGTTGCTAGGGATACAGGATCCGGTTGTCAATGGCGGCACAGATCCTGAGGAGGCGAGTGACCCTGATGGCAGACAACAGAAAACTGTAGGTGCAGGAATCGATGTCAAATGCAGCAGAGAGCTGCACAGAGAAATAGATGAGAGCTACAACAACAACAATAATGAGAAAAACGACGGAGAAGTCAAAAGCAGCAGCGATGATCTGAAAGAAAGTTTCAGCGAGGCAGAGCTTTCTCTGAGTACGAGTGACAGTCATTGGAAGAGTGAGAGAGAGGACTCTCAGGACAAGGTGACCAGCTCCTCTGATACAGGCAATTATACCATGAACAATGGAAGCCACGACTTCCGCAATGGACACAACGATGATGTAGAGATCTACAGCATTGGTAATTCCTACTCGCTGGACAATGAAGACGACAGCGTCTTCATCCATGAACGTGAAACCGAATCGGTTTTGACTGATACGGACACCAATGACCTGCAGAGCTCAAGGGACTTCCAGAGTGGTGGTCGGAACTTTGCCATTGCTCTGAACGGCAGAGATCATAGTTCTTCTTCATTAGCAACACCACAACCTCCTAGTGATCCAGATTTCCAATGGTCAGAGTTACTGGCTTCAATTAGATCTGACGATTTACACCAGGTGGGCAGTTTTCTCCTTTTCCCTGCGTGTGCATTTAAAGGGCCAGTAGCTGTATAAGTTTTTATGATTTTATTAGCATTATTTTTGTTTGTAGTGTCAACTACAGTGGTTCTTCTACTCCCAGAAACTTGTTGAGATGCAGTTTTCATCTATTAAACTCAGTCTATACATGTGTAAATTTACCTGAGTGTGTAAATTTACCTAACTCAAATTTGCACCAGTACCCAGTGTTAACTCTATGGGGAAATATCAAATTTTCGATTTTCACAAAAGACAAGACTGAAAACTTCATTGCTGCTCATGCTCCAAAATGAGCCCCCAAAAGTAGAAAACCAGAAAATTATTGTACAAGTTTGAGTTTAAAAAAAAATTGCTCTAACACCCAAGGCAATTACTCTAAAAGGAATTTGCAAAGAGGACTTCACTATTGTATATGCGGAAATTTGAACCATCATACTGATAGTGATACACCGGACAGTGTTTGAATACTTCCTGACAACGCAAACATGACAAGCAATTACATGAGAGAGCTGTTGTTGAATCAGTTGTGTCTGGAAGATCAAATGCTTCTTTTCATGGAAAAGCAAACAATGCAAAGATGATATATCATGTTCAGGAGTTAATCTCAGAATTTTGACTTGTTTTCAAATTTATGTACAGGAACTACCTTTGCAGGTTTCATTGATATTGTGACATTATACATGATTCATTGTAGAAAACCTTCCAAATAATATTTCCAAACAAATGTCTGATCCTTGACGCAGTAAAGAAAGAGAATATTTCTCTAGTATTCCCCGTTTAACTTTTTTATCTGTTTTCAACGTAACAGTTTCAAAGATGGCAAGACAAGAATACCTTTGACATCAGAAAGTTTTATAGTAATAAGACAGTATTACACTTAGCTGCGGAGTACGATGCAACAAGTGTGGCCAGGTATTTACTGATCGACTGCCACATGAAGCCAGACGTTACAAACAAATCCAGCAAGGTAAAATCATTGCATGTATTAACGGTATACATTTGCACATGACGAATGAATGTTATATGCTTAACACAAACCCTTTAACCACCCCAGCCCCCACCCCTGCCATCCTTGACTTTTGTACAGCCTCATTTGTTTCTATTGGATGGGTGAACCCTGGTACAGGGAAGGGGATGAAAATGTTGAATAAAACAAGATTATACCGCATATCAGCAATTGTACTCACACAGAAGACTCATTAAGCTGTCATCACTTTATTTTTGGTGAATTTTAACATCTTACATATCATAACAGATTCCTGATCAATAATTATAGTGGAACATGGGTAAGCTAAATAGAGCTGTATGGATGAATTTGGGGGCTTATAGTTGCCATGATTGAAAATTGAGGATTTCCTTGCAAGTGTATGATGTACGTTGCCTGGGAAAAACTAGTAATCCATATAGTGCTAATCATCATTAGAGCCAGCAGTCAGTGTGACTGCTGGCATAGCCCAGAATGCCTCCCCTTCAAACGTGAAGTGTGTATCTCTATGAGGCACTATTATGATCCCTAGTTGCATTGTGTGAAAAAAAATTATACTATATCTTCTGTGTTTCATAAATCAGTTGCGAGAGTTTAAACTAAGTTAAGTTGACAAACAAACAAGCCAACCAGTGAGATTACTGAGATACTTGCATCGATGCTGACTTGGGTGTTTTCTTTATAAAAAAAACAGGTTACCCCACTGATGGTGGCATCGCAACATGGTCACGTGTCCACCGCTCAAGTCTTACTAGAACATGGTGCTAGTGTGAACAGGCGGGATTCTCTTGGCAATACGGCGCTCAGTCAAGCACTTAGCAACAGACAAGTCAACATCATAGAGCTGTTACAGCTACACGGTTCTGTTGCAGATATTAATTGACAATTGGAATACATATTTCCTGAATTATTACATTATGCAACGGTTTCCATGCAATATGCGCAGTCTGTATATAAACACTTCCTGAATTCAAGTCCCGTACACAGTGTGTTTTGAAACCAATAATGCAAGAAAGGTTCAATATACTTTGACGATTTCTCATACTGATTAGAAGAACTGATTGCACCTGTACGCCAAGATACTACGAAGGCATATTTTTGCAAGAGGAATATTTATAGACTCGGCCATAGGTATGGGTGATCTGTACACTCTCAGTAACTATGCCACCAGTATAGTTCAGTGATGCATCAGTAATTTGAAAACAGAAAGCTTTTGTGTGATCTTGTATTAAAACTGGCAATAAATTGTATCAGGCCTTCACCCGTGTGTACCTATCATTTTAGCGTCATTGTTGAAGCACTTTCAAGTCCTTCAAACATAATACTTTGGTATTTACTTCCATCAATGGCTCATATGCTTCACCAAACTTTTTTCCATTGTTTAATTTGGTCTTCTATGCAAGTTATAACAGAAATGCACATTGATAAAGTGATGCGTAGGCAGTCTAGAAGTTTGTGTTGCCACTGCAGCATGATTTGTTACTCAAGAGAAAGCCATCTCTACTCTCAAAATAAACGTGATATTCTTAAAAAGCTCCATTACCTGTAATTTCTTGTGTATGTTTCAGTATATGTATTCCATCTGTAAAAGACATTATCTTGTTCTACTCTCAAAACCATGTTGACGAGCCGTATGTTCAACTTGTCGGCGCTGCTTGCATTTGCATAATGTGCAGTGTTGTTGCTGCTGACAAGTGAATTCAAATTGTGACCAGAATTCATTTCTCAACAAAAACACTGTACGCTATACACAATGAGTTGTGCTGGCAAGGCTGTTTTGTCTATCTGCCTTTGTTGGGGAGGAGACCAAGAAAATAAATGTGTAATATCGAACAACCTCTCAATTATCAAAAGTTACAGCTCTTCACCATTAAACTGTCATGTCAATGATAGTGTTAAAATATACTGAGATTGTATGCCTGTCAGATAGCTATTACTTTGGCTGCTCATAGTTGATAACAATATTCTTGTTCATAAAGAAAAATCGTCTGAGTTAGCAGAAAGTTTGTAAAAGAGTTTCTGTAACTCCTGATATTACTAATTTTTTCATCATTCAAAGTACTGGTAGCTTTTTTCTCCCCACTTTAAAATAAAACTTACAGTGTAATGTTTATATCTCTCAAGACTTGTGCCTTTATAAATATTGTATGTACTGTAAAAATCTGTTTTGAATTAATTAAGTTAGTAAAAAGTTTCTATTTCATCACAATAGAGAGTTTGTGTATGCACTCCTTCCAGACCAAATCCAAAGTCTGGTTTTGGTTCAAGGCTTACCCTACAAGTTAGTCTGGTTTTGGTTCAAGGCTTACCCTACAGGTCATATTTCAAGATACTTTTAGAATGGCCGCCTTAGACGTGTCTCCAGAAACTCAAAGCCTCAAAATCTCAAAATATCGCCACTCTACATTAAAAATCTCTTCTTCATACCCTACATTTTAAGTTCATGTACTGTCTTATTTTTAAGTGACAAATTGTTTTATTGATGATTTTGTTTCTCTCATGGCAACATTGGCTGCATTTATAAATTTAAGGCGAGGTGGTTGAACGTTCACAGACTTGCATAGCAAGCTCATTTTCTCGATTTGAAATTTACAGAGCATGGATTAAATTCTGTGATAGGTTTTCGTATTTGAGAAATGGGAACCTTCCAATTTTAAGGTTACACAATGTTCACGGAGAAGTAACTGAAGTATGATGCATGATAAAGAGGAACACCGTATCATGCTTTGGAAATGTTGACGCACCTGCCGCAAGCTATTGTGTACACTCCCCTTATACATGTATTCAAAGGATAGTATACCATGTAAATGATACGGTGATAAGAAATTGCAAGACAGTTTTTGTTTGCACCAAGCATTTTAACAAGCACTTATAAAAGATTTCTATGAAGAAATTTTACCAGACTTGCATATCAAACTCAACCACTGGCCAGTAAAATAAGAGAAATGCTGTGAACTCCAGCTAGCTGTTGAATGTCACAAATTTTTTCTAACTAAAGAGGGCGCTATACAAAGCCTGCGTGACCAATGCACCTACAGTCCTGATGAATACCTGAATGTTAAACTCAGTTCAATCAATGAATAGTCTTAAAATAATACAACATCATCATCGTGTGTACGTACATATTTTCATTTATTGTCGGTTTATATAATTATTATTACATAGTGAGTAATACAAATGTTGAGATGTGAAATTTGACAGTTTGACAGAATGATATGGTTGATACTTTGTACATTCCTTATGCCAAGATCTAAAACCTCTACATAGATATATAATCTATACACCATCTTCATACACAATCTTGCACATAAATATTTCATTTTTAAATAACCATGTTGACATGAGGATAGGCAATCACACATCAACAATTCACAAAGTTAATGTTTTTAAAGAAAATTCTGTTTCTCCACAAGATCGATTGATACCCAAACCCACTAATCCATGGTCTTTGCCCACTAAATCCTTTGGAGCTCTGGCCAGTGAATTTGCTATTCCACTAGTCCAGTACACAAGTGAATGGTATTGGGTTAAGTGTCTCTATGGGGAAATATTTAGGGGTAAATGTCCTGGAACCTGGTGAACTGACTACTAAATTGGCTTGAAGGACCTCCATATTTATCATAATACTGGTCCTCAGTACCTCAAAGTGTGAAGTAGACTTGCCCATCCCTTCAATATTTACCATCTGTACTGCTGACTGTAACCCCCCAACCCACCCTCCCATCAATTTTCGGTTGTAAATCCACATAGTGATACTTGTCAATGGGTTGGTTCGATCAAAACTAAGGAAATATGGACTGAGTAGGGTAGTGGTGGTGAAGGGTTTTGAAAACAGTCAACCGCAAGGACTCTTTCCCAGCTACACTCATGACTCCAATGCCATAACATCTGCATCCAACCTCAGACCCTGTAAATTGTGAAAACAGTTGCCCTGAGCTCTATATGAAATTTTGCTGAAAATCAAAAAAAAAATCATTTTACAACTTCAGCAAAACAGCTACTACACATCTTAAATATCCATCTGACAAACTTACATGCAGTATTTGAATCTGAAAATGGTTTGGTGTTGGTTATATAGAAAGTTAAAATTTCACAACATCAAGAACTTCCAGTTGCACAATCCATGTAACATGGCCACATGTAATAATAAATATACCTTCCCCATAGGTTGGCATTTACAAACCTATGTCAAGCAGGCCAGACTTTTGCTCATAAAAAATTTCAACAGCCGCTTTATGTTGTACTCTTTAATTTAAAGTTGGATTTATAGAACATACTTCAAAAAGACAAATAGTTCTGCTGGTATACTTTCTTTTGCTCAAACTGACCAGAAAGGTCTTTCCTAAAATATCAGAGGCCGAACCAGTTGTGATGCTGTTATCCAATTGGTTGGCTGAATCTGACCGTTACTATTGACTAATACAAGTAGACTCCCTAAGTTGCTGTGAATAGTGACAATCAACCAACGAGATATAACCTTCTGAGCAGCACGCTGCACATCAGCAGGTTGTGACAGATAAATCTTGGGTTAAAACAAGCTACTGCCAGGTCATACAGTATTTAATTATGAGATCCTGTAGTCCAGCACTAAAGAAGAAAATGACCATATGAATAACAACAACCTACATTATTCAAAAACACTGAACTCCAGAAGCATTAGCCTTGTGAACACACTGCATTGTGTGAAATATGTGATGTTGCTGTTGACATTTTGAGATAGTGATGAAAATAGCGCCCCCAGTGGTTGTTTAAAGAAATTCATGTTCATTGCTACAATTTTCAAGGGCGTTCACAGTTGTGACTCCCAATATTCCTACAGAATGTTACAGCCATCTTTCACAACAGTATGAAAAATCAAAGATCAGCACTAGTTTTTACCTAAATTATAATCATGGGTAACAAAACCTGGAAGTAAATTACTAGTCTTGAACCAGCATTTGGTCATGATTTTGGGGGCAGAACAAGAAACCATATTTTTAGAACAGAGTAAAGCAAGTGTCAGGAAATACATCAAAAGTTACATCCAATGGTACCTTTGAATAATTGCACTGGCAAAACAACTGCAACAGCTGCTGGTTCATTTAGCTATTAATCTTATTTTCAAGTTTTATTTAGGTCTGAAAAAGTCTTTTGAGACCTCATTGTAAGATATAGTTGCACGAATTATCATCGTACTCCTTTACTTTTAAGTGCAAACTGAAAATCACAGAAGATCCATTTTATATTTGTCAGCTTGGCTGAGCGGTCACCACACAAGCATTATGTAAAAGCTTTACATTTAATTGGAAAAGGAACAGTATTCAGTGTATCCTTTATGAGGAAAATAATCAAAAGTTCAAAATCACAGCATGAAAATAACCATTGTAGACAGAAATATAGAAAGGAAAGAGATGAACAAAGGCACATATACTGGGACACAGATCAGTTGGCGATTAACCTATCCAAATTTCTCTTTGGAGTTTTTTCATTCAGGTAAGATTCACATTTGTTAAAAATTTTAAATGAATACTTGTGCGTTTTTGTCAGGTTATGAGACAACTTGATCCTCTGATCTCTACAAATGGCACTGTTGTCATGAATGTGCAAATAAATACCGACTTCAATGGGGTTTGAACATGTTGCTACCAAAACAGCTTATGAACGGGGAGAAAAATATTAAAGCTCCAGACAATACATACAGAGAGTGTCTACACTGCTAAAGTCTGTGAAATCATTCAGACCTGACAACTTACTGTACATCACCGTAATGATAATGCTGGATGGATAACACCTTTGAAGTAAGAGGACTTCTAAGCTGGACCAAGTTTCCCAACAAAGGTCCTAAATCGATACAGCTTTGACACATGAAGATGAGCAGCCTAATGTTTACTAATGGACCATAGATCTAAAGTAAAGTTCACAGCTTTTGAAACTAAAACTCACAGAGGACTATCATAGGTACTAACCTATATCAGTACTAATATCATGATGTATGATGGCAGATAAATTTACGACCGAACGACGTTTTCACTTTTCTAATAAAACTTGATATGAATTTAGTATCAGGACGGACCTGAGTTTTGTACACCTTGGCCTGTATGTCATTTTAAACCATGAAAGAAGTCTGCAGATGCACAGGTCCTCAAATTCTTAACACCATTTACTTGTGCACTGATAAAACCACACAGGTGGCACAGATGTTTCATATCAATGAGGGCAGCGGTGCACATCAGCATCAAGCATGCATTATCAACAAAATACCGATTATCTCTCCGTTGAAAGTAAAACATCCTCAAAGAATAGTTACAATAATTCTGTTTGTTTTCATCCGAATAAACAGGAAAGTATCTCATCTCTTGTTACTTGCTGTTTCACGTAAGAAAATAAAAGTAGCACCAATCATGATATCTCTCTCTGGGTTGCAGGTTTGGTCATAGATCCACTTTGGGTCCCACCGACACAGGTATGGCAGCCATCTCACTCCTCATGCAGAGAAACTCCCCTAGTACTGTCATGAGTGCCAGACACACGATATTGACCAGCCACCAGGACAAGGTCAGCGGAAAGCTCCCGTTGTACACCCAGCAGATAATCAGGTGATAGAAATGAACTGTCGCGGCAAAGTCCAGGCACTGTCTCGTCCTCTGTACTATCAGCCATAGTCCTCCAGCACTGCTATTCAAGAAAAAAGCATTAACTGTATCAGTTGCCATGGAGATTTACAAATACATACATACTATGTTTTACATGAGAAAGTATGCCTTAGAAATTGCAATTTGCTTGAAAATGACGTTGCTCTCCCATTGAGAGTGGACTGTCAGTGTAAATTTCACAGATTCAAAATTAATTTGAATTTTCAGTTTCAAAAACTTGTATGCTTTTTCAGTGTTGGTCGTGTTTCTGTGTTTCTGAAGATACTGTAAAATTCTTTTGGCACACTATTACTTAGTATGCAAAGATTTCTAATGCATCCTTTATATAAAGTCCCTGAAGGTAAAATGCTGCTTTGATGACTGGCATGTGTACTTGTTGAAATTTTTCAGCGCAAAGAGTCTCCCGATGTTAGGAAGCAGTAATAATTTAGATACAGCTTCAATAGATAACTATTTCCGAATTATACTTATGTAAAAAATGTGTGCACTTTTATTAACCCTTTGAGCGCTGTAATTTTTCCCACTAAAATTTAATGCTACACTTTACCAATTTTTATGAATTTTTTTGTATTTGATTGGACAATTTTGGAGCAAATAGACATCACATTTTGATGGCTACAGTTTATTATCAAAATTTTGGCAAAAATCTGAAAAAAGTTTGATTGGGGTATATTTTGTAAAGGTGACAAAAATTGACTTTCACGCTCAAAGGGTTAATCAAATCTGTTTGTCTTTATACATGTACATATGTATAAATGAAAGCATATATAATATGTGTGTATGTGTGTGTGTGGTTTCCTTAAAGGCATGCGTTGGCGCCAGATTGTCTCATCAGAAAATTTACCCATAAGGTTATAATTTCAATGGAAAACAAAAGGCTATCACACCTCCATAATCCTCTTACAGACCAGAACAAAGACGATCCCAGAGATCGCCAGAAATGCCTTTAAATTCCACTTTGTAAATTGTTCGCTGTAAATCACACTTACAGTGAAGTGAACATGCCAAGATTCCCGGGCACAAGCGCTGTAGGTTCGAAATCATTTCCATATGAAAAGATACCTTACTTGAGGTGTGAACTGACTGTCAATCGGTGATTGCTCTACAAATATCACGGGTGATGTCATATTCATAAACATTGTGATCTTTTGTTCTACTTGATCGGTAGTTTATTTACTCTCTGGGGCGTCATAAGCCATTAATTTGGTAACATGGAAATTTTCCGCGTTCAGGGGATTAGCCTAGATACATGGTTTGTGCCGGCCAATCCCCTCATGGATGGATTCAGTGGCAGCTGTGTGACCATGGTCCCTCTATATAGAGGGAGCATGGTGTGACCTACCAAATGACCAAATAGACTCATTGTGACTTTATAAAAACACATGAATGGCCCAATCTGTTGACATTTATAATAGCAAATATCTCACTTGAAATCAAAATATTGAATGTCCAAATTATCACCTCCAACTCAATATATATCGGTGCACACACACACTCACACACAACTTCTAGACTACTAGTAAGTCTTGTGTTACTTACCCAGTCAATGAATTGAGAACGAAGGCAATCATAATTAATTTTCCATTGAATGATTTAAATTCTAGATCCTGTGAAGTGTAAAGGGTAAAAAGTGTAAATGAAAACGAGAATAGAGTGAGTTGAGAGACCACAATTAGATATGTTAATAGGCATATGTATGTCATTTTATTCCAGGCCTGGGTTCTGCTTGTGAGGTGTACCTTACATGCATCTTGCAATCAATTGGTGACTGTTGCCTCACAGTGATGTGCACCCTAACAGTCTATCAGTCCTACTGAGTACACTTCAGCATTGAAATGCAGAAGTTGGTCTACTTGGTATACAAGCTAACTTAGGTTGGCTACTCAAAGCTTCATTGTTGAGACAGAGGCTCTGGTTGAGAAAACATGTCCAGGCACCAGGATAGGGCCACAATACATGGCCAATAGGACTGATCACAAATGATATGACTGTTCTCTCATTAATTTGATTAATTTGTAAAGATAAATATTTGTCCGTAAATTTAGATTACTTTTTTTTTTGAAATTATGCATGCAAATACAAAGAAGGTCAAACTTAATGAGCAACTGAAAATATTATGATTCCTAGAAAAGATAACACTAATGATTCAAGACTATAAACTGCAACAACAGCAACACATGCAACACAAACAAAATTCATTTGTATTTCTAGCAGCTGGGTCCAATGTAGCCTGCTTGCAGTTTAGTAGCAAACCTGCAACCGCAAGGAGCCCTATTGAATAGGGCTTTGAGAGATTTTAACTAAATTTTTGGTGAGTGTTATGCGTCTACAAAAATTGTCACTGGTATCACATTTGTAACTACTTACCTCAAAATTGAACAGTTGGTCCACAGACCTTGTCCTACTTGAAATCAAGTCGACTAAAACCAACCACAACCCCAAGAAAAAGTAGTACACCGTTTGCATGGCAAACATCTGTGAAATAATCAGGCCTGGATCCCACACATTAGTCCTGAATGACCCGGCCATGTTGAATAATATGTCCAGAAGTTCACTTTTGCAATAAAAATATTCTGTCACAAGGTCATCACAGATATCTCAAAAGTCTGATGATAGCTTGAATTCATGGTTTGTTAAAGTCTTGAAATTCCGTTAGAGTGGTAAAGCAAATGTTGCATATGTTGGCAGTCTCCTGTCTGATGTCCCCTTCTATAGAGTATCGCCACTGTAACAACAATTTTTATGTTATTCTTTGGTAAATCTGAGATAAATTCATAAAACAGACATTTACAGTTAGAAGGGACTGCCTTATTCAGACAAGTACTTCTTAATCAGCTCTTGTAAATGTGTCATAGCATAAAGGTGACAATTGTTTATATATATATATATATATATATATATATATATATATATATATACGAAAATGGTTTGCTTGTCAATGCAGGCAGAGTATAGTGCTCAATGCATCAAGTTTCTGCAGGGCGGTAATACTGAGAATCTAGGAACTTGTAGTTGTCACTCTACAGGCTGTTTCATGCACTAAGCAATCATCAGGAGAGAGGTAGAGTGACAACTAGAAGTTCCTAGATTCTCAGTATATATATATATATATATATATATATATATATATATACTCGAAAACAAACGTATTTTTGAATGATTGACAAACATTTCGAATATGAACATTTTTACACAACAAAATTATGAGAATAATCAATCACATAATTTTGTTGGCGGTGACCCACACTGCAGCAGTCTGGCGATGGTGGAGAGGTTCGGACATCAGTTTACATTATATAACGATAGTGTCGACGCTGCTTTTATGTATAAAACAGTTTTTCGGTGGAATGGGCACGAGACTTCCCGTTAATGTACACATGTGTTATCAACGTCATCTCATGTTGTATCTGTGCCTAGTCCCTGTCATCAC
>LD348253.1:210778-222848 GCA_001465055.1 Ptychodera flava
CTCGCCATGAACCAAGTGTACGAAGACAGGGTGGACTACCCGGCTCCTCATATACGATACCGTAAAGACAGTGACCTATCACAAGATCTCAAAGAACTCCGAGAAAAAGAATTGGGAGACTGGAAAAATTTAAGCAAGGATGACAAGAAGGCATGTACGTATCGTTTGTGAATTCTCTCAACCAATGTAAAACCCAATTACATGATAAAAAGGACAGGCCATTAATTTAACAACCATAACTCTTTACCTGCTCATTCCCAATTGTCTGTAAGTAGGTCTATGATAACATTGAAATAAAGAGTTAGAGTCAAACCATGGTGGTGAAAAGGTTAAAGTTAATCCAACAGTAGCTCTTTCCCAATCACAGCAGAAGAAACCAGTAATTAATATATAAATAACATTTTTCACTGCCTCACACACCTGCCTTATCTCATCCATCATACAAAAGTTAACCTGAGAAATTCCACTGCATCTTGTGGTTTAGTTGTTTGATACCAAACCTTCTCATCAGTTTTGTTTCTGAATGATAGGCAGTGCCATTGTTTCATTGGCAATAACTGAAAAACAAAATGAGAAGGCCCACAAAAAAGAGAGAATATCGATATTACATGCTGTTTTTTGTTGCAGCTTACCTGAAATGCACAGCTTTTGAGAACAGTAACCCTTTTCCTGCCAGACAGTATCAGCCAACTCAGTGAAAAGCAGTATTGAGCTAAAACCAAACATATTTCCACCCATTTTGCTTGGTCTGTCCCAACAGCTTTAGTCCATAAAAATCATGGTTACATTATCTGTGATTTCAGGGGCCTTCAAACGTTAGTATTTTTTTTTACATGCACCAAGTGGGACTTATTGTGCTTCACTACTTTAAACAAACTTGACCTGATGGTGAAATATGAATTTGGCAGGAAAAGGCTTAATATTGTTCCAGTGAAGCACTGTATTAAGTACTATATCCCATTTCACTGTGTAGAGGTTCAATTTTCAGAGATTAGCAAATCACCTTGAGGCCAAGCAAGTTTCCACTTGCCTTCCAGTCAACATCTTTTAGTCATCGGTTAAAATTCACAAGTCCTGTAATTAGAAATGCCCTGTTGGCCCTTTGGCTTTGGCAAGTGGATCTGCTCACCCCTGAAGGCAACATTTCAGAGATAGATAAAAGTATGTTGGTGAAAAGTTAAAACTCCGTATTTAATGTCATGCAACACATTGATTGACATAAGCTCTTCCCATACCTACAGTGTACAGACTTGCGTTCCACAAGAGCTATGCAGATATGAAAGCGCCAACTGGAGAATGGAAAGTCATCATTGGCGGAATTTTCTTCTCCCTTGCCTTGTCAGCGGGACTTTATCTATTCCAGAAGGAATACAGTAAGTTCAACTGTAGTCTCTCTATTCAACGTATGCTTAGAAAACAGCAGTGAAGGGGATAGATTAGATCAGAGAAAGGGACGGTTAAATTTAAGTTTTCTTTTTTCAAATTGTACAAAATTTTGGTTCAGATGCATCCAAGTCAATTTTGAACCACACAGTAGCAAAATAAACTCCCAGTATGCACTTATTTTGGGCAGCCTATCAAATATTTGAAAACCTTTCCATCCATGATAATCTTGTGAGGGGGCAGTCCGTTTTTACTCAATTTGGATATGGAAATTGAGTTTAAGGTGAATTTGTTCCGTACTAACAACACTATGTTCTGTCTTTTGTTTCAGTTCTACCCCCTCCACCACACACGTTAAACGAAGAATGGCAACAGAAACAGCGAGAATACATGATAAGGATGCACAACCAGCCCATTGAAGGCATCGCATCGAAATGGGATTATGACAAGAATGAATGGAAAAAGTAACCAGCAGTGTAAAATAAATCTTCATTCTAAATGTTTTATCATTCAAACCAAAGTCTCATCTTCAGTTGCACCTTCAGGGATGACCTATCTGCAATGACAAAAAAACGGGAAAAATAAATTCTAATTATAAAAGATATATGCTGCTAGTCACCTTTTTGGGTTTTTACCGCAGTTCTGTCCCGACCATTATTAACCCAGAAATATTAGTGTGTGCATTGTGTTTAGTTTTGACTTTTACATCTTTACTGTGTAAATTCGGACCTTCCTTCGACCTTTTTGTGGAAGTGTGAATTAATTTGTATGTAGGTTTGGTCTTGGAGTGCCATTTCAGTGGCACTTGTTTGCATACAAAATTTGTGACAGAATAAAATGTGATAAGTAAAACATTACATTATTGTGCTGGCTGTTCTGTGGCTGCTTCCAAAGGCTCCGAGTCTGATGTCTCTTCGTCATATACGAAACAAAAAAATACACAATCATGGTATGTGGACAAATCTAAATGGCAAAATTCAGCAGAAAAGGGACTGGTTTAATTTAGCCAACCCATTTGTAAAATACCCATATTCAAAATGTTAATTAGTTGTTTGAAAGCTTTGCGTCATGCTGAGCCAGACAAAGAAATATTTGTGACATCAGCACTGAGACACTCTGCAACAGTCTACTTTCACTTTGCATATTTTTTCCCCAGAAAGTAAACTTGAATTAGGTTTTCCATGTGGACATGCACCCAAGTTCTGCAATGGAGGATGTGATTTTAAATGTGTATGCTTATTGGCGACATTGTCTGCACCTGCCGTGTGCTGAGTAAATATATTTTACTGCGAGAATGACGAATGCGCTCCGACCACTTTTCCTGGAATTTGAGTCCTGACACTGCGTCCCATATTATCTCATTTGTAATCACATGACCTATCACAAATGCTGTAAATATGTAGAGCAGCAGTTCCTTGATATACATTTGGCCCTTTGAGTATGCTGATTAGGTGTGTGGTCTGGTTTTATGGTCTTTCACAATCGTGCTTTTAGAAGATAAAGTCGTGTTCAACACTAGTGTACAAGTACATTACGTTCCAGACAAAGAAACTGCATATACATAGCTTTCATTTGAAATGAAACATGTCTCCTGTAATCATCAAATCCAATGAACATTTGTTGTGTATTCCTTGGAACTTCTACAACATACGGAAAACTGGTCTGGTCACAGCATTCACATTTGAGTGTACCACAACAAGACTACTTTTGTCTGACACGGTTCCATTGTGTCACGTTGTAAATCAACCACATCTCATAAAAGGCAGTAAAACGCAAGTCATTACAAACCCGGGTGGAATATACAGTCTTCTTGGTGGAGAACAAGTCCAGTACCAGAGTGGAATATCTAGATGGAAACATATATTATTACATTTTTGAAAATATTAGATCGTATTCAGTAAATTGAATTGCAGATTTAATGCAATTCTTTTAAGATTACAGCAAATCTGCCCACACAGGACAAGATTTTCAAAAAATGAAAATCTTGCAATTATTTCCTTTTCACTAGCTTATGTAGGCAAAATTAACTTCTAACATCTTGAATTTTTGAATATTAAAAATCAATATTGACTCGTATGCAGTTAAAACAGACAATGACTACTTTCTTTCATGATGAACGAAGGGAATGGCCGCCATTTTGAATTTCAAATATTGGTGTTATTCACATGATACTACAACCCTATTTCTGAATTCTATCAAAAACAGAATAATTGAAATTTTGCGTCGGACAAAATTGAAACAATTTCACATTTGAGGTGATATTATTACCCTCTTTAGGTCATTCAAATGTTATCCACACACATCGACGGATTAATGGATATTACCATGTTCAGTAACATAAAAGCTGAGACAATCATGAAATTACAAGATAGGATCGTAAACACAGAAACATAACACAAGGAAGACCTCTGTCAAAATGAATGTAGTGACTGCATTCATGTATACAGGATCTCCAGCATTATCTATGCTACAAAGAGGAAACAGAATTCCTGAGAGACCTTGGATATATCAGCAACACGCACATACCAATGAGATGCCTGCATTGATTGGGCCTTGCGTCATAGTTACAGCAATCACTTTCTATTGCAAATGGAGTATACAAGTATCATGGTGCAGTGTTCTAGCTTATCTTGTGTGTGCCTTCCACTTTAAAATACTCTTGCATTTCAAATTAAAAAGTAATGACAGAGATTCGGCTCAAAAGATGGAACTGATGACGTTAAGATGATCTAATACGAAAACATTGTGTTGTGGAAATTTTTACCAGTGTCAGTACCCTTTCATAGAACCACGCCTTGTTTTGTCAGTGTGTAAGTAAATATTGTTCAGATATAAATACATCTGAACATAAAAAAGAGGCAAAGCTATGGACATCAGTGGTGATTTATCATGTTATTGGAAGTTTCGATTGTAAAGGTCACGCAATGTGACTGGTATATGGACTGGTATTTGTCTCCTTCAGTGTACTGCAGAATGAACGTAGCTCTGTACACAACAAGCGTTAAATGTTGCATCTCTTCAAACCATACCGCTACGATAGACGCAGTGGCCTTGGCCTATGATCTACTGTGCTCGCCTGCAAAGGGTAATATATCATTCTGTGTGAGTGTGGCTGCTTTCATTTATTACAATCTGTGGACATACAGATGGTATACATGGATGTAAGGACTCACAAGATATTCCAAACTTTTCTATGTAGTACAAGTTCTGTTTTCCAATACTTATCATTTGGCTGTCTTCTCTGATACCATTTCAACTGTTGCAGATCTGATCGTACAGTTAAAATAGATCAAACCAGCATACATGCCTGTCACAAGAAAACATTTCCCTTCAGTATGGGTAAATATTTCAACTTGACTTCAAAAGTTCTGAGAATGTGTGATCTTGAAAGGTCAAAATTGCTTTCTTCCAGTCAAGCACGACAACAAGTGTACTGCCCTTGAACATGTTAATTCTTATCCTTTCTTCAAATGCATCCAAAGACATCAGTTGAGACTCTGAATGATTACATCGCGACATGTATTGTGTAAATTGATCAAATCTCATGGATACACACAATATCCAGACGTATTAGAACTCAGTGACATGACATTGATAAACAGATCTGTCATACTGTCTATAAACCAGTTTCATTTTGATTAATCTATTCAGGTTGCTGCACGGGTAACACAGGTGTGAGCATAGTCTACTGTACGTGATTGCTTTTAATAGGGAATGTTAGCTTTAAAAAACACAAAAGCACAGTAATAATCTGGCATTTAGAAGATACCTTTTTTTTATTGATATTATTTATTGAGTACACAACAATGGTTGCTTTGTTTAACCTGTTCACCCCAATTCCCTGTAAACGGGTCAACACTCACCATTTATTACAATGGCTTTGGGCTAAACCATGATGGTGAAAGGGTTAAAGCATCCTCACAAATACATGACAGAAAACGTAAATCGACCACTTCAAAAATGGGTATGTAAAAATTGGAGTAATGTACAGGCTGAATTAATGCTTTTCTATACAAATATCAACCTACACAGAAACTTAAATTTTTTTTTCCTTGATTATTAACAAGTTATAAAATATTTACAAAATATGTTCAATTTTGTATCAAATTTTTCCATGATAGCTTGTAAGTAATTTACAAATTTGGCACGGAGCATTTTTTTCATTGAATATAACATGATCTAATATTAGCACATAAAATATCATGGGATGTGGATGGAGAATCAAAGTGGGACGGCTATGAAATGTATTATCTACACAATATGGACGGCATGGAATTGTTCATGGCGTGGATGGCTCTGAAATGTACGATATGAAGTACCCAAATTGTCCATAAATAATATGTACATCTGAGAAATATTTCTTTTTTCAATCATATAAAAATAAAGAGCACTTTTCTTTCTGCCTTTCTTGGCTTTTCTAATTTTCATATTGGCAACCACTCCTGCGTCGGTATATCAAGCACAACGTCCATGTCTGGAGTGCATCTGTAAAGTATGGAAAAAAATCCTCGTTAACGACAGTATCAGACGTCTAACTATACCTAGCACCTCCCAAATAAAAAAACACATGAAATTTTATAGTTAATAATAGTATTTATTTGCTTGTAAATACAACATGATGATGATACATTATATTAGAATTCTAACATTCCTACATGGTGTATGGTATATCTCTATCTCCATTAACTGACCTCTGACATGACCTTTGCAGTTGGGTACTTTCTTGAAATGTACACTTACCAACAAGAATAAAAGTTTACGCATATTTTCTATGTGTGATGCTATTCTGTTACCTCAGCTTTGCGAATTGCATCTTCACGTGTCAAGACTTTGGTGAATCAATGTATCAGTCTTACTCTTATTAATCTGTTTCCATAGCTCTAAGGTAGAATTTGCCTCACAGACAGATATTCAGTCTCTCAGACACTGCTGGTCAACAAATAGTGTGAGCTCATTCTGAAGCCCATGGAGTCAATGAAGTTTTGACCATTTTTTTGTGAAAATTGAAAATTTAGTGTTTCTCCATAGAATTAAAACAAGGTATATAAGCCATTTTGAATTTCAAATAACAGTCAGTTTCAAGTCATTTGGTTCTCTAGCCCCAAAATTTGCAACGCACTAGGTGACCGCTGATTGCTATCCTTGATTATGAGGATGTATAGTTTAAAGTTTCCTTGAGAGAAGTTTGATCAAAAGTATAGAAATATTCTGTTTCAAATCGCATCATGCAAAATGCAACATATATGAGCGCTTACTTGGGTTCTCTTGGGTACAAATGAGGATAAACCTGTCGTCGGATATCAGTTTTAGGATCAGCCAATAACGATTTTACTTCTTCCTCCAGTTGCCTGTTTGTTTCTTGCAATTCAACCATCTTCTTCTTATGCTCTTCGATTTCCTAGAAACAGGAAAGTATGCGGTACGCTGATAATTTTTTATAGGTTTTCCTCAAATTTACACATTGTGATTTATTCAAGTTCTTCCCCATTGCAAAATTTAGGGAAGCAGTTTGAAAATGTGTGTTGTTAGGGAAGAAATTTCATACTCTTCTGTATTTATAAATCAACGTGGCTTTGAGTGAAGTCTCTTGACCAATGTAAAATATCTGCGGTGAATTTAATTGTATAGATCATTTGTGGAGGTGTTGGCAAGACCATATTTACCAATCTCATTCAGCTTTCAAAAAGCACAATGAAATCTTCTACATTCAAAGATTTGACAAATTACCATATGGTACAAAACCATATGCTGGTTTGAACAGTTCCACTCAATTTCAGGAAAAAAAAAATGGTTTCTACACAAGCATATGTTGTACAAGGGGCAAAGGTAATCGTATTCAGTGTTAATTGATACTTTCAGACCACTGATCCTAGTAATACACCATATCGTAGCTTGAATATATGCCACTAAACTTTCTTGCCAGCTTTCACCATGTTTTATGCAATTCTATTGTGCAACTTGGCCAATGTTTTTTAAATCATTGTAACAGTTGTATTACATGTACTATACTGAACAGTGACAGCAAAGTAAATATTTCCATTTATTTGCATAATGACAGAAGTAATTCTATGATCGCCCGATACAACTACTGATAATATTCGGTGAGCAGAAAGGAGCAGAATATTACAGTACAATACAGTACCTAAGTTTCAGTCTCTCTCTGAGAGTTAATTACTCCCAAGAGAAATATGGAAGCATGGTACAAAATACGCATTCACTATTGTCAGAGCTTTTGTGTCATTTGTCATTAATTTTGAAAAGTGACTCCGGAAAATTTGAGGATTTTTACTAAAACAAAATTACAGTTCTGTAATATATGTGTATGCAATAAGCTTCACACTGGCATATCATTCATAAATGAAAGCCTGAAATATTTGCCTGCTGTAATACCAATGTTCAAGATGGCACTAAATCAAATCAACTGTACACCAAGCTAACACAACATGAACCTAAATACATGTACTGTACTGATCCCTACAAAAAGCATGAAATTAATTTTCTTTGGCTGAAGTGCTCATTCAGACTTTTAAATTCTATTTTACGTATTCCAAAATAAGAGTGGACAGTCTTTCCTTGCAGTTTATGAGGAGTATTTGTTGAAACTGAAAACATCTAACTGCCAGGATATCCGGGTAATGCTCATCCATCATGTGATTGTTGACCTCTGACCTCTAACTAACCACCCACCTTCTTCATCACCATATTCTGCAGAGCCATATCCTTCAGCGTTTCATGCATGGCGCCGATGGCCTTTTCAGTCACCTCTGACTTGATATGGTGCTCAAGGTCCCTATCAGCCTTGGCAAATTTCTCCTTCTCAATGAGTATGATGCTTTCAAGTTCATTCATTTCATCCTGATGAAAGAAAATTTAAATTTTGACATGGGAAAAGCTGAAGGTGAACAGTTCACTTTGGACAGTGTCTGTGATTTGTTTCAGTTGAAAAGCCTATCAGCAATCATACATTTCATTTCAAGCACTAGATAGTAATATAGCAATGCAAGTCTAGAGTAAACAGAGATGTAACTATGCAGTGCAGTCACTTATTTTGGATTTTGGAGTATTTATTTATGTACATGTACCGAGACATGCGACCTTTGAACTCTTATGACCCCACTTTGTATGTCTGCCAATACGTTTGTTGGACCATGTACACATGTTGAGACAAGGCTCTCCTTGTTCTGCAGGTATCATCTTTCCAACATCCTGATGTACAAGTGTGGATTCAGTACAACCGTTTTTAATACGTGTTTCACTATCCACTTCTGGGAATGCAGATAGCAGGGAGCCAAACACCAACCTACTCATTCCCAAGCTCCATGCTTTAGCCTGTAGTTTAACCTTTGGACCAACAAATTTTACTACCATCCTGTTGTTTTTGGCAGCATAGTTGGACTCCTCCACTGAATGATACAGGGGTGGCAGGGTAAAGCAACACCCAACACATGCATACTCTTATTACTTCTGCCCCCTGCTTTAGTGGAACCTTCCACATATTGTAAACTTTACGACAAACCCAAACACAACTGTCACAGATTCTGTAAGCTCTGAAAATGCACACTACATAGCAAGAACTATGCAGTGTAACCCTTTCAGAATAATGTTAGGGTCTGCTCTTACTGTCTTAATAAGGAAAGCTTGGACCTACACACTATCAAGTAGGGATGGAAGGATCACAAAACAGAATTAGTTTGCTAGATACCTCATTGACCACGGCTAGCCTCTCAATCTGTTTCTGTAGTTCATCAATCTTCATTGCTTTGACTGGATACTCTTTGTCTTTGTAACTACGGAGTATTTTCAATTCTGCCTGCTGCTTCTCCAGGACTTCATCCAGTCTTTCAACCTCACTTTGTAAACCTGTGCCAAGATATCAAGTGTTAAGATTCGCAGTTGCACAAATAAGAAAAAAACCTACAAGACAAAACTATCTGAGAATTTCAGGAAATTTTTTTGTCAAAAATTAAGGAAAAAAACTTTGACTCTTTAAAAATTTCAGAGAAAGTATGTCTGTTCATTATAGAAAGTCATGACATCAGCAACTCATGAATCTAGTGCCCTGGGTTTCCTAAATACTTTCAATGTATATATTTATGTTAAATGTTCTAAAGAGCACAGGAGTCTGTGAATCAACTTGAGATCCATCACTATCAACAGAGAATATCCATTGACCTAAAATCATGCACTATATAAATTGATAATATCTGAATATCATTACAAGTGTTTTAATCAGTTTTCATGCGGTGACATTCACTATATGGGTCCTGAAATATACATGACCTTTTGAACATCTTTACAGTAGATGATTCTGACAACTATTGTTACTATTTTGGATTTCCAAATTTGCTCACGGAGTAGCTTCACCCATATCAGCTGATTAACTGTAAAGAACAGCAATACACATATCATACCCATGATGTCATTGCTTTCAAAACAGTGTCACTTTTGAGACAAACAGAGGGTATGAATAAACAGAGTGCACTCAAAGTCAGGTTATAAACCTCTGTTACTGATTAATTATTGATATAATCTGATGCGACTCACCGTGAAGGTCAGAGGCCACTTTCTCTGTTGCTTCATCCAAGGCTTTGAAGGCTGTCTCTCTCTCTTTGTCAAATTTATGATTCAAATTTTGTACAGCACCCTGCAGACAGCAAACAGAATAATTAACTCACAAGTCAAGGAGTAGGAAGCTAAAAGGATTGACCTTGTTCACTTCCAATTCCCTGTAAACTTGTAAATAATCACCATTGACAACAACAGGTTTTGGCAAAACCATAGTGGTGAAAGGATTAACAAGATTATCTTGCCAAAATTCCAGTAATGCATTGCTCCATATCATCTTGCTGTTTTTGTAAACTCAGTGTCAAAACTTTAGAGGGAAAAGAATTATTGCCTGTCATTCTGAGATTTCTTAATTTTTTTCAGAAAGCGGAAACAAAATATACAATGATGAGATGTTGAATTGCAAACATATAATAAAGCTATCCAGTTATTTACGATCTTTTTTTTATAATTTTTTTTAATTTTTTTTTGTCAGTTATTTACAATCAAGATGTTTGTCCAAATGAAAGCGCCCTCTGTAGCTTGGACTGGAATAGCTTCACAGGTCAATGCCTTACCAACTCTATATGATTAAGAGATTTTGCGGGTACTGAAATGTCGGGCAATGATTGCTGGCACAAAGTGAATCAGGACATTACAAGAAATGGCAGATTAGAATTCAGAATTTCTTGTTCTTCATTTGAAACAAAATAAATTTACCTTCAGAAGATTTCACAATCCTGTGAACCAGTTTTAGCAAATTTAATCTTTGGAAAATCTTCAAATGACAGACATTAAAAGAACCACCTACACCTACCATGATTGCACATAGGGAAAGTATTTATGGGAGAAACCTTCGACAATTTACGGTAGGTGCTCTCGATATGAAACATGCATCTCAAATCAGAAAAGTGGCAGAGCAATGCCTGGAGAGTAATGTTAGAACTGTCATTTTTAGCTCCGCTGTCAGCGACGCGGAGCTTATCAAATAGGTTGATTTTCCGTCGTTGTCCGTCGTCGTCGTCCGTCGTCGTCCGTCGTCGTCGTCCGTCGTCGTCGTCCGTCAACAATTGCCTTCTCCTCTGAAACCGCAAGTCCAATTGCTTTGAAATTTTATATGCAGTTCACTTGGGGTGACCTCACTTAAGTTTGTTCAAATCGTGGTGAAATTTGCATATTTGTATTTTTGGGGCATTTTTTGCTGTTTTTGGTAAAAAAATCTTCTTCTCTGAAACCGCTTGTCCGATTTCTTTGAAATTTAATATGCAGTTTACTGAGGGTGACCTCATTTAGATTTGTTTAAATCTTGGTGAAATTTGCATATTTGTATTTTTTAAGGCAATTTTTGTCATTTTTGGTAAAAAAATCTTTAAAAATCTTCTTCTTCAAAACTACCAGTCAGATAGCTTTGATATTTGGTACATATGTCCTTAGGGATGATCTATTTCAGATTTGTTCAAATTGTGCAGAAATATGCAAATTTGCATTTTAAAGGCAATTTTTGCCATTTTTGGTCAAAAAATGTATTTCTCAAAAGGTGCCGGTCTGATAGTTTTGAAATTTGGTATACAGGTTTCTACAGATGGGCTAAGTAATATATATTGAAATTATTGTGAAATCTGTAATTTTGTATTTTTGGGGCAATTTTTGCCGTTTTTGGTTAAAAAATGTGTATTTCCAAAACTACTCATTTGATAGCTTTGAAATTTGGTATACAGGTTCCTACAGATGAACTAAATGATATTTATTGAAATTATGATGAAATCTGCAATTTTGCACTTTTGAGGCAATTTTTTCCGTTTTTGGTCAAAAAATGTGTATTTCCAAAACTACTCATCTGATAGCTTTGCAATTTGGTATACAAGTTCCTACAGATCACTTTAATGATATTTATTGAAATTATGATGAAATCTGCAATTTTGTAATTTGGGGGCAATTTTGCCATTTTTGGTCAAAAAATATGTATTTCCAAAACTACTCATCTGATAGCTTTGAAATTTGGTATACAGGTTTCTATAGATTAACTAAATGATATTTATTCAGTGTTTTGCCCAGAGTGCGTTCTTGCGTCTTTTGACGCAAAATTAGCAACAATGTCCCGCAAAAATACCGGACATGGGTCACAGGGACGCACTAAAATCAG
>LD348253.1:250315-262186 GCA_001465055.1 Ptychodera flava
TAACCAACTCAACCTGATGGTGACATATAAATTTGGCTTGATAAGGATTAACATAGGAGATCAGATATCGTAAAAGGGTATGCTTTCTGTTGTATGCTAGTGCGAGTGCCTTCCTACTTTGAATAAAATATAGTAATTCAATGTGTTCAACATCAGCTTATACTCAGAATGTAAAGCTGTCACTTGACATGTAAATTTCCAAATAGGTACAGATAGAAGAATGTGAGTTACAGATTATCACAGTGTCGGAAAATATTCTTGGTTCTCAATGTTCAAACATGCAAATACATCACTGAGTCTTTATTTGTGTCATTGTAGCGCACTGACAGAGAAGATTGTGCGTGTCTTGCCACGGATGAAGTGTCCACATCGACTGGAGCCTCATCAGATCCAAGGATTGGATTTCATCCACATCTATCCAACTGTACAGGTATGTCAATTTCTTCTCACTCGCTCTCCATTCATGTATATTTCATGAATGATTCCGACCTCACTATCAAAAATAATGAGACGAAAATCTAGTCTTTGCGCAGGTATTTGTGTAGTGTTCTGACAACTTGTGCGTTGTAACATACTATGCGATATTCATGATCAGGTGACTTTTATTGTTCACTTGGATTGGACTATTCCTCAAGTTATATTGTGCAGTTCAATCCAGTTTGTGTGTGTGATTAGGGAAAATGAAGTATTTATATTTGAAATGTCATCAAAATAATGTAATGACTTATTTTAGATTTTAGCCTTGATTGCTTTGTTCCTTCATATTTCAATTTACACACCTCTGAATCAACAAACTTCTTTAACGCAAGAAATTTTTACGTGTACAGGTATATGACTTCCACCCAAAAATGTCCAGAAATTCCCAAATTTAATCTGAAAACTTAGACTGCTCACTGTATAATAGACTGGTAATTCCAAGTCATGTGTGACTTGAAAACTTAACATTACAACAACTAACTTCATAAATTTTACTTTTTCAAAATAATGTCAATCGAGTGACCAGTCTCTTTTGATAATGGCATTTCATTGCAGTGGCTTGTGAAGAAAGCTATAGAGACCAGGGAGGAACTTGGAGACTACAACCGAGCTTTTTCTGTGTCACAGTTCAGTAAGCATTACAGCACACCACAGGTAAGATGGACAATGTGGATGGGATAACTGATGTGTGTACTCTAAAATGATGGTCAACTGACAACAATCAAGGTCAACAACATATTTTTCTGTTTGATCTCACAGTCTTCCATCTTTTTTTCATAGCTGTGCAAAATGTAACACCTGTCCTGATACAACGTTCATCGTAGAGTAGCATTCTTGAATCAGGCATTCTGAACACATTGCGATTCATATCATGTACAGTATTATGCATTGTAACCCAAACATGGGAATATGTGCCTGAGGGTAGGTGACCATTTGCCAGATATAAGGAGGGGCAAACGGTCTCCAGCCTCGAGGGTACATAGTCCCTTGTTTGAGCTATAATGTTTTCATTACATGCCTCTCTTAATTAGTTTTCACTCCAAAACATACAAATGACAATTGTATGCTATATTTCTACTGGTATATTAGATAAAAAATAGAACGACATTCATCATCGAATGGCGCATTGATATATTTAATCACTGTTACGCAGTTTATCAAATCCGTATGGAACATTTTGCAAAAAACCGGATTACCTAGTATGTAAAACATGCAATTTGAACATTTCTTGTCCCTAAGTTGTCAAGTTGAAAATAATTCGGGTTTACTTTCAGTCCATTGATGACTATGTGGCCCACGACGTCATCAAGTTACCATTGAAACCTATGTAGTGCGCAAGGTTCGATATACGAGGCATGTCATAAAAGGGATTGCAATCCATATTACATATAGTATAAGTGGGGGGGGGGGTCACTACCATTACAAGGGTATAAACATATCTACTGTGGTTATGACCTACTTTTTAGCTCCTCTGTCAGCGACTCAGAGCTTATCAAATAGGTTGATTTTCCGTTGTCGTCGTTTGTCGTCCATCGTCCGTCAACAATTGCCTTCTCCTCTGAAACTGCAAGTCCAATTGCTTTGAAATTTTATATGCAGTTCACTTGGGGTGACCTCACTTAAGTTTTTCAAATCATGGTGAAATTTGCATATTTGTATTTTTGGGGAATTTTTTTGGTGTTTTTTGTAAAAAATCATATTCTCTGTAACCGCTTGTCCGATTGCTTTGAAATTTGATATGCAGTTTATTTAGGGTGACCTCAGTCAGATTTGTTCAAATCGTGGTGAATTTGCATATTTGTATTTTTAAGGCAATTTTTGTCATGTTTGGTAAAAAAATCTTTAAAAATTTTCTTCTTCAAAACTACCAGTCAGATAGCTTTAATATTTGGTAAATATGTCCCTAGTGATGATCTATTTCAGATTTATTCAAATTGTGCAGAAATATGCAAATTTGCATTTTAAGGCAATTTTTGCCATTTTTGGTCAAAAAATGTATTTCTCAAAAAGTACTGGTCTGACAGCTTTGAAATTTGGTATACAGATGAACTAAATGATGTGTATTGAAATTATGATGAAATCTGCAATTTTATAATTTTGGGGCAATTTTTGCCATTTTTGGTCAAAAAATGTCGTTCTCAAAAAGTACTGGTCTGATAGCTTTGAAATTTGGTATACAAGTTCCTACAGATGAACTAAATGATGTTTATTGAAATTATGATGAAATCTGCAATTTTATAATTTTGGGGCAATTTTTGCCATTTTTGGTCAAAAAATGTGTTTCTCAAAAAGTACTGGTCTGATAGCTTTGAAATTTGGTATACAAGTTTCTACAGATGAGCTAAGTAATATATATTGAATTTCTGATGAAATCTGTAATTTTGTATTTTTGGGGCAATTTTTGCAAAAAATGTGTACAGTATTTCCAAAACTACTCATCTGATAGCTTTGAAATTTGGTATACAGGTTTCAATAGATGAACTAAATGATATTTATTTAAATAATGATGAAATCTTGAATTTTTAGGGCAATTTTTCCCATTTTTGGTCAAAAAATGTTTCTCAAAAAGTGCAATTTTTATTTTTTGGGGCAATTGTTGCCATTTTTGGTCAGAAAATTTTATTCTCAAAAAACTACTCATCAGATAGCTTTGGTTGACATGTTCTTAGGGATGATCGGATGTGATATATTCAAAGTATGATGAAATCTTCAATTGTGTATTTTTGCAGCTTGTTTTAGCCACTTTTTTCTGGCCACTGCATTGAACTATCAAATATTTCCACTTTCTTTATCAACATGTGTCAAAAATAGTTATTCTCTACATAAACACAGCGGAGCTATATTTGCCGCTAGGTCGCTTGTTCCAACTTGTTTAGACATTTGATCAAGAAAATATTGACAGTTGACCCCGGTTTTTAACTCCAGCACAACTTTTGACTCCAGTGACATACTTTAGCCTGTTGATTTTGTAGAAAATCATGCTAGATCATTTTCATTCTTCAGGATGATGAGTTTGAGGAGAGGAAGGATCAATGTTTTGACTCTGTGAAGAACATCAAGAGCTCGTACAAACCCAGACGACGTTATCGTAGATCCCACGGTTTAAGAAGTCAAGATGAGGAGATGAGGATCCATTCAACGCTACTTGAATACGGAAAGTGAGTAGCAACAGTGAATTTGTACCACTGTTTCTTTGTTCATTGATCAAAAGGGCCTAGCGTCTACTGCCATGTTACTGAAATTTCTGGTGATTTCTAAACAAGGAATGTTAAGTAACAACGACAACATCACAGACTTATTGAATTTATTGATATTTCTTTATGAGTGTCCCATACAGAAGTTATTGACTTTTTAGTTTCCAGAACATTGCATCTGACGTGTCATATGTAAAAGAACACATATGACATCATCACTTATAAAAACAAAATTTTGTAAGAATATTAGGTCATTCTTGTGCCATGGCATGAAGTTTGATGATGTAGTTTTCTGACATCGAAAATTTGGAACGCATGAAGTAAGAAAATAATTTTCCAGCAAATATTCTTTATTTCATCTCAGCATATTATTTAGCATGATTTGCAATCTGTGCAAAAAACGTGTTGAGAAAGAGTTTCAGACCCAAATAAATATATGAGCAATATTAGAGCAACAAATCTTTCTGCAAAGGGTAGAAGGAAATTTTTTAATTTCGGCAAAATAATTTTTTTTTTGTATTTGCTGACTTTTGCCGATTTCAATATGTGTGTCATGTTCATTCACTTCATCACAGGAAATTTGGCATCGCCCAGCCATCTAAATCTGCCAAGGAAGGTCTGGATGATAAGAAGAAAGCTGTTGCTGGCATTGTCGGAGGCGGCAAGGATGAGGAAGTTGCAAACGCTGTGGATGAGAAACGAATCAAGGACCTCATGAAGGGAATGTCAGTCACTGAAGAGGTATGAAACTAGCAACAAACAAACACAAAAATCATAGTTTCATATCCAAATTAGCTGTAAACTAGCATGTATTTTCCAGTACTTATGTCCTGTCGGCGAAACTCAGTTTCTTTTTCCACTCCGAAATCATGTTGAAATGCGAAGGGTTCCACTTGTCAATACAACTAATGTGTTTAATGTCAAGTGTTATCATTGACAACTTAGATGATATTCTGGACTAGAATTCCGTTGTCTACAATAACATTGCATATATACACTTAGACTGAAAGAGCCGTCATTCAAGGGCGTGCTCTACAAGAGAAACATAGAGAGCACCCTCGAGCAACGGTTCTTTCAGTCTAATATACATTGTACACAACACATTGTGTTGGCAAGGCTAATATTTTTTCAACAGGCTTAATGGAGAAGAATATAAGAAAATTGTTTGTTGTCTTGAACTAAAATAATGAAAACTATATCAGAAGTGACTGCTGGCATCCCTTTGTGTAGTCTGAAGATAGCAAGTACCATGAACACTGTAACCTGTACTGTTTAACCATTACTAAATTGTATTTCCACAGGGTCAAATCACAGTCAGTGCAGTTGGTTCTATTGTTGGCTTGCAATCTGAAGAAATCCAGCAAATAGCCTCTCATTATGCCGATAAGGTAAGATGTCATCTTATACTTGCATTCTAATCTTGAGATGCGCTGTGCGGAACACATTACTGGAGACTTGAAGATGCATCAGACTTTCCCTGGAGATACTCAAAAGTGTATCTATGACTTCACAAAACAAGTATAAAGCTGACAGCCTCAATGATTATAAATTTTGATGATTTTTGTCCAGCATTTTTGTTCCTCAATTCAATAACAATCTTGATTTGCTCCCAGAGTGTGTATCATTTACACAAACACATCACTCAAGTGTGAGATTTGGCACAGACAAGGGAAATAAATTTTTGTCTTGTAAATGTTTGTATGTATTCATTTTATCATCTTTTGTGATCATTCTCCTGTTTATGTGATCTTACTGTCAAGCTCGGAGTGTTGTGAAATCTTATAGATCTGAACACAAGCATATCACTTGTCTTAGTGTATCTCATCAGGAATTCATATTGTCAACTTTCAGCAACAAGAACTCAGCACGGAGGACAGACCAGAGCGACTGACTGGAGCCCAAGCACACAAGAGACAGATTGCATCTCTCAACAAACAAATCCTTGTCCAGGAAAAGAAATTTGATGAGGTGGGATTGAGAATTGCATTAATTCAAAATTATATGATCCAAAACATATTAAATTATTTCTATTTTAAATATTGTCTGTTGCCAGCAAATGTTACAATCTTCTAATTTGAAATGTTGGAAGACAAGTGTAAATCATTGAATATCAAGAGTGGGTGTTGATATTAATGCTGATCATGCAGGCTTGTTTGCACGTGACGCCTGCTGCAGCTTACAAAAAGTTGGATAAAGTTGTCTTTGCATTCCTGTCTCAATTACTCAGGCATGTGGCTGGATAGTTTGCCTTGGGATTTTTATTGTTCAAACCAGAAAAGACTGGTGGTGACAAAGTACCAATTTCACCATTCCTGTGTTTGAGTAATTTCCAAAAGTTTCACAAAAATATTCATATATATAATTAATTTTTTGCATATTGATGATTGAACTATGATGTCATTATAAACCAGTCCATCAACCTCCACCAAATGTTATGTTAAGTATGACTTCTTCAAAGATGGCATCAGAAAACAAACTTGCCCTGTGTTTTGAACAGTCCTCACTTTTCAGAGAAATAATGTTTCTTCCCCGTCTTCCCCTATGGTGAATTTCAGGTGAAAAGCAACCATGAAAAGCTGCAACAAAGTTATCAAGAAACACAGAAGAGAATGGAAGAGGTGAGAATGTCAACATTTTCATCTTTGTTTGTTTACCATATTTATCGCTTTAATTTTGTTTTTTCATCCATACATTTTATGTTGTTGTCAAAGGTGAAACAATTTATGGTTGATTAGTTGCATGTCTCAAGTATCTATTCTACGAATGCTGCAACACTACTTCTACTACAGTACTTCTGTTTTAATACTTTCTGTTTGCTCTACACATATTCTTCTCTCTTCTGTCCAAAAATTGAGTCATGGGGTGGGCACTTCCTCTGGTCAGAGGCTTAGGACTGCGTATGTAACCTGAATCAGTGAATACACTATTCCGGGATTCTAGCAAACCAGTTGATGGTATGGAAGTGTATGATAAAACTGCATGTAAGACTATGAAACAAGGTTTGAGGATAACATACTGTATCCATATCGGTCCTTCAAAATGTTACAGTCCAAAAATCTGAATTCATTTGCTCACCTCTGATGAGCCCATATACACAGAAGCTATTGTATTGATGCCAGGTAAGTAACATTCTTGGGCGCAAAACATAAATTATGTGATGTAGACTGTGTTCCAACCTTTGAAAGTCATCTTATGTCAATTGTCCATTTGAGGCAGAAACCCTTGAATTTGAAGATTTAAAAGTAAAACTTGTGCCTTCTCCTTTTCAGATCAAACTGACCTGTGCCAAAGTTGACGAAGAAATGGCCAAGTTGGAAGAGATGGAAACTGAAGAAAACTCTGAGTGAGTGAATCCAAGCTTCAAAAACCGTAAATCAATGACTATTGATATTTTTTCAAAAAAGACTACTTGTGTTCTGTAACATTATGATATAGTACTGGTTAGTGTGATGTATGGTATTTCTGTGTTTCAGAATACTGAAGTCTTTGCGGTCACTGGTGGCAATGAATGAGAACCTCAAGAAACAAGAACAAGAATTCCGTGCACACTGCAAGGTATGGGAACCAGGAACAAAAGTATTTTCCAAGAGAATTGCAAAAAACATGTTGTACACAGTGTACTCTTGAGACTCAGAAAATTTCATGCTTGTATACATGTGCACTTAGTTTGATAATGTAAGTTCCGTCACAAATTTTCTCTCCTTCATGTTGACACACAAGTTTGTTTTAGGACGTTGAACAGTAAATCAAGTTTTCCAGCAGTAACTAATTTGATATCATTGTTGTGATATTGGTCAAGTACATAGGCAATTCACTCATACTGTGGAAATTTCTGAATGTCAATTTGATTAACTCATTATGAAAACAGCACATGCACTGTATTTACAAAAGTTGGTGAATTTGCCATAGCATACTGTATGTGATTCGCCTTGTCCAATACAAAGTGCTCAATGCAAAAGTAGAGCAAGATATGTAAGGGTTGTTGGAGAAATGATTTTACAATTTCATCTCTACAACATTGTTTTATGAGCTGCAAGACTCACTTGTCAGGAGACTAAACTGGTGTGAATATACATCTACATGGGGTACGCATCGCTGATTATGCAGATGGTGGAATGTTTGTTGAGATTGACAGTTGTTGCATAACAATATATTGCTGCTGTTATTAATATTCCTTTCCAAAGAGAGAACTGATTTACGTAGTGGGATGAATTTGGAAGTTACTACATGCAGTTGTTGCATAACAATGCCTTGCTTCTGTGACGGCATGAGGATACAAGTTCGTTTCTTTTGTTGAGCGTAAAACATTCTGGATGGATACTGTCTGGATGCTGTCAATCTCAACCAACATTCCACCACCTGCGTAATCAGCAATTTGTACCCCATGTAGGTGTATATTCACACCAGTTTAGTCTCCTGACGAGTGAGTCTTGCGGCTCACGAAACAAGGGAATGAGGGGTGAACAGGTTAAAGTATGAAAAAGACCCCTCTGTGTTCCCCTCAGTGGATCATTTGCAGACATTAACCCTTTCACCACTATGGTTTGGTCCAAATCCATTGTTATCAATGGTAAGTGTGGACCTGTTTACAGGGAATTGGGGGTGAACAGGTTAATCCACAGCCACAACAAGAACTCTTCTCTGGTCATCTGAGTTCAACATTAGGAGGCATACTCCTAATAGCTCTATGATTGCCATTGTTAGAAATAAGTATGGTGTTTCTGACAATACACCGTAGCATTTACGAACACGATGGCCTCACAGAATAACTAGGTATATGAATGGTTTCCTTCGTAGGAAGAGCTGGCCAGACTTCAACAGCAGATCGCTGAACTGAAAGGTGATGTTGGAGAGGACACAGAAGATGATGAGAGAAGCCAGCTGATTGAAAAACAATACAAGTCTGACAAAGAAAAATTACAGAAGATTCGACTTCTACTGGTCAGCATAAAAGTTTCAACAATTTCTTGCTGGGAATAAAAAAATACATGTATTTTGTTTGTTTCATGTCCAAAATCTCTCTCATTCCCTCTCTCTCTCTCTCTCTCTCTCTCTCTCTCTCTCTCTCTCGATTACAGGAAAGGCATATTTTATATGTTTTCCAAAATACTGCTGTAATATAAATACCTTTCTTCTTCAGTGATTGACTTGTGTTTGTTGACTAGAGTTACCTCCAATGCCATATTTCAGGCCCCCCAAACCAAAATTTGAACCCCTTGTAAAAATTCTTTCTCTCCAACAGGCACGCAAAAACCGAGAAATTTCAGTTCTGCAAAGGAAGATAGATGAAGTGCCATCTCGAGCAGAACTAAGCCAATATCAAAGGAGATTCGTTGAACTTTATAATCAAGGTTTGTGACATGTTGACATTCTATTTAATTCATCAAATCACAGGCGAGTTTCACTATGTTATAATTGTTATTGGAAGATATAAACACAAACATGATTTGTTAATATGAAATGTAGAATTTGACCAAAGATTATGGGTGCAATATTTATTTAACACCAGCAAAAATCACGAATGGTGATGGTTATTTTAATTTTGATAGATTTTCTAATATTAGATGTAGCAGCAGAATCATGACAATATAGCGTTTCCTCCTTACGTCCACAGAAAAGTTATGTTTGCCCAAAGTTGACAGTGATGATTTGACAAAATACTGTAAAATTTGTTCCTACCTCATGTACACTACTAGTTTCTGCAGATAATGCCTGAATAAATTGTCCATCTTTTACTAAAAGGCCGGGGGGGGTTTCTATTACTGGCCTATGCTAAAAATTTCTGAGGTCCCAAATACAAGATCAGTAACATGTACTAGCCCTGAAAGTGATGTACACATATTACAAGCACTTGCCCAGTGACAGTTTTCCTTGCATAAGCAGCTCACCCTGTCACCCCCATTTTATATGTGTGACGGTCCGATCACCATATTGAAAACAATTGGGACATTCCAAAGTCTGGCAGTGCAAGGGGTTTAAAGATAACAAATAGATCTGTTGTGCTGCAGACTGTAACAAATGTCTCTCATTGAATTGTCCATGTCTTTCCCTCAGTGGGTTCAACTCACACGGAAACCAAACAGTTCTACACTCTCTACAACACACTGGACGACACCAAGCTTTATTTGGAGAAAGAAGTCAACTTACTCAATTCAATCCATGACAACTTCACTCAGTAAGTGCTCTTGAACTTAACCTTTGACCTCCAAACTCCAACTAGTGAAATCCATGAATTATTTGTATGGTAGGAGAAGGTATCTCATGTAAGCTTTGTTTGTGAGTGAACAAGAGATGTGAAATCCCCTCCTTTGTCCCTTGAATGTGGGGCCAATTTTATCATTGGATAAAGAGAGAGTTGGTTGGAAACGACCGATGGTTACAAATAGAAATAGGAAAGAAATTATCATGATGATAGTGTAGATACTATAATAGTAATAGGTTAAACCAAGTATTCAAATTGACCAGGGTACAAACAAAACCGTGTGCAAACGCACACAGAAACACACATATTTCCATACACATGTGTACACATGGGGTAGTTGAAAAGTAGTTGAATTTGCTAAATTCACAAAATCAAAATTTCATTTCAAAGACATGATGTGCAACTATAATTACAAACAGGAGACTGCAGTTAGCCTTACAGTGTTCGTCTCTGTCTTACAGGGCGATGTCATCGATATCCAACAAGGAACAGTTTTTGAAGCAGTTTGAACAGATTGTGGAAGGAATCAAGTCAAATAGAACCAAGGTGAACTTGTTTGTCTGTTTCGTACTATCATCCTTCATTTCATGGTGACAACACAAACAGAAAGCTGGGTTGTGACAAAATTCTGTCATTCATATCACTGCAGCCAACAGTGTACTGTGACACCCCCAATCCTCACTCCCTAATTCCAGCATTCTGAAACACCAGTGACAATGGGACAGTGGTTAGGTTGAATTCAAACAGCCATTCAGGAAGTTCATTGTTTCATTGACAATTGCATTTGTCATGTTCACACTTCTGGTGTAACTGATATGTCTTTGGTGTACACATTTCAGATCTTCTACTTGAATAACTTCAAGCACTCACAGTTTCAAACACAGACTCTTCTATGTCTGACTCTGACACATTAGAAACATGTCATCTCTCTGGCTTCATATGAACTTTAAATTCCAGAAATGCTAGGGGGGTGTAAGTTTTTAACAAACTGCACACAACAGTGCACTGGTGACTTGAGAAACATCCTAAGATAGGGTAGACTGTCTGTTGTCAATCAATGATGTCTGCCTCAATGCTATGGTTTCAACTACAATGTACCTGCAATATCAGATACTGCAAACTGCAATAATTCAAACATCTGCAATATTCATATATCTGCAATATCAGCTGAATGTTCTTTCCCTTCACAATGTTCAGGTTGAAAAGAAGAAACAAGAGGCAAAAATGAGGAGGGACCACCTCAATGATACTTACCTGGATTTAATAGATAAACAAAGATTGTATTTCAAGACAGTCAAAGATTTCAAAGAGGTAGGTTACTACAGTCCCAGCATCCAAATTGTACTTTCAATCTTTGATGATTAACATGGTGGTAGTCTTTTCTTTCCCTCCGAAAAGTTTAGGAAATTCATCGATTCATTTTAAGGTAAAGCTATTAGAGAAAGTGCAACGCGTTTTAAATCATTCAATCTATATAATCTACATCTGGCCTTTGAACCAAATATGCTGACCTTTGGCTCAATGGTCAGACAGTTTTGATATGTAGATTTCTATTCATTTTTGTGAATTTTGAATTCTTAAAAACCTCCTCCTATATGGCATTTGCATGGTCCTCAATGAACCCCACCAGAGTTACTTAAGGTAGAATGCGCCTCAGGGACAGATAGTCAGGCTCTCAACTTTCTACAATTTTTTTTCTGATTTACCACTTACTTTTGCCCCCATAGAATTAAAACAGGAATGACGGCCATTTTGGATTTCAAATCTCCCAAATTTTGGGTAATTTGTTTCGCTAGTTCCAAACTTTGCACAGTGACCATAGATTTTTAGTCCCCACGGACACCGTCCGGGGGGACTTATAGGTTTGGTCATGTCCGTGTGTGCGTGCGTGTGTCAGTGCGTGCGTCCGTCCGTCCGTTCACGCAGATATCTCAGAGATGCCTGGAGCGATTTCATTCAAACTTGGTACAAGGATTACTTCATATGTCATACAGATGC